>PVKP010004808.1:0-94626 GCA_004027715.1 Plecturocebus donacophilus | reverse complement strand
GGGGGAGGGACAGTGGGGGGTGGAGAGTTGCGGGGAGATAGCATGGGGAGAAATGCCAGATATAGGTGAAGGGGAGGAAGGCAACAAATTACCCTGCCACGTGTGTACCTATGCAACAATATTGTATGTTCTTCACATGTACCCCAAAACCTAAAATGCAATTAAAAAAAAAAATTAAAAAAAAAAATTTTTGGTAAACGATTGGGAGGCTGAGGCAGGAGAATTGCTTAAATCTGGAAGGCAGAGGTAACAGTGAGCCAAGATCATGCCACTGCACTCCATCCTTGGCAACAGAGCATGACTCTGTCTCAAAAAAAGAAAGAAAGAAAGAAAAGAAAAGTAAAAAGAAAAAATAAATTTTAGTAAAATATAATTTATTGTTTAAAGGAAAACTGTATTTATTAAAATGTATGATACATTAAAATAAAATATATAACAACAATTGCACAAAGAATTGGAAGAGGTTATGTAATTACAATATTATACAATTCTTATACTTTTTCTCTCTCTCTCTTTATATATATTATAGATAGGTAGATAGATGATAGATAGATAGATATAAAGTTATTTTGTTAGGCTGTAATAGGTAAAGAGTACATATTAAAAATTCTAAACCATCACTAAAAGTGTGAAACAAAGATGTATACCTAAAGAGCTAATAGTAAAAATATAACAGATATAAGAAATACCCGAGATATCTAAAATGAAACAGCAAAAGAAGAATAAAAAAGAACAAATTGTACAGAGAAAAAAACAAATAGTAAGATTAGAGATATAAATATTTTGAATATATGGGTCAGCAAGAATTTTATGTAGAAGATATATAGTTGGAAGGATTATATAAATATTAACTGAAATGATAATCTTTGATGAGATTACTTAGCTTGAATTAATACTGTCAGAAAGAAACACAACCTAAAACCAAGCCTTGAGAACAACTAAAATTAAGTAGCTAGGTGGAAGCTGTGTGAGGCTACATAGGTACTTGACTATCATCAGAGATATTAAGAAATGAAGATGTGAGACTTTAGATATCAGTAAGAGACAGTGTTTCATTATGCTGTTGGAAATAATATCAAAGTTGTTGTTGACTAGAAAAATAAACATTAATTAATAGTAGCAATGGCTTATGAGAGAATAACCATTATTTACAGTTGCATGCTATAATTTGCTTAAGAGTAACAAAAACGTCTTTTAGATTTTACTTTACAATCCTTTTTATTATTTCTATAGCATAAACGATGTGAGCAAGAAATAGAGTTAATAATATATGCACTGGGATTTGTAGTTGTTTGTTAGGCAAAAAAACTATCTGGTATGCTGTCAGTGTTTATTTTTATTTTTCTCAGATACATTTATTTCCCTACCCAAATAAACCTATATAAGAAGGCTAGCTCTTTGGCCTACCATGAAAGTGGCTGTTGTACTCCACAGGTGCATTATGATATCATTAGAAGTGATCAACCACAAGCTTCCAGAGAAGGATATAAAATTTCTGTTTGCCACAGCTTTGTTCTATACAATTACTTATTTAGTAGCAATCCAATCTTTATTTCTGAGAAACTTGTCCATTAAAAATGTCCCTATAGTGTAGATAATCCCTTTTCATCTCTCATTTTGTATTATCAAGGAGTTTTTCTCACTCCTCTTTTGAAATCTAACATTAGGGAATGCATTGTTTATCCTGATATTTTATATACATACATACATACATATATATATATATATATATACTTTATAACATATATTTTATATATATGTGTATCTCCTTTATAACAATATTTACTGTATTGAATTTATAAATTATCAACTAATCATAAATCAGACTTATGAATCATAAGAGAATTACTATTAATGCCACTTTTAGAAACACTGTAACTAAAGCCTGTCAACATTAGTATTCACATCATTATCATTTACATTTTCCTCTGTCATGTGACTATGTATATGAGTTTAGAAAAAGAGTTATAAAGATAGGAGACAAAAGATGCTAGTGTAAGCAAAATGTTCCTTAGCCTATCTAAATAAATCTACATAAAATATACAAATTAAAATTACATATACATGAAAAATATATATATTATTTTATACCTTTTAAAAGGCAATTGATTGCAATATACTTTTATTGAAGAGCTATAGGTGTAAACCAAAGAAAAATAAATGTAGATAGTGATAACAATTCATGTTGTTAAACTACATATCATGGTTTATCTATTTTTTACAAAGAAATGAGTGATACATGCATAAAGTGATTACACATGTATAATTCAGACATGAATCATAAGAGCATTACTATTAATATTTAAATTATTAATTTAAATATTATAATGCTTGGTATTAAGAAAATACCCCAGAATTCTTGATAATATTTTTACTCACTCCTACATTTTATCGTGAAAACATAAATTTATAGTATAACATGAATGACCATAAATTCAGAGAGTTTTTAAATTGCATATATATGTTGTTTGATTTCTCTTTTTTTGGCAATAAAATTAAACATACAAGAATGATTAGACAAGGAACAAAGAAGTAGGCAAGAAATAATTTGTTCTTCTAGGCTAAACTGAAGCTTTAATACTTGAGGAATTTGAGAGGAAATAAATAATTGAAATAAGCCATTAACTCACTTGTGTAATACATTACCTATTTTAATATCATTGCTAAGGTTTTTTTTTCCCCAAGGAATTTCAAAGCATTTTGAATTTCTTCTCATCAGTACAAAAACTCATTATTTTCCTCCTAGGATGGTAAGAATTAATGTGTTACTATATGTAATAAAAGCCTTTAAGACAATTCCTAGTGCATAGTAAGTGCTCAAAAAGATTATTATTATTATTTTTGCCATTGTTACTGTGGTAATAATCATTGATTTATAATACAAATTATTAATAAGATAAATTATAATTATTTATAGTAGCATGTCATAATTGGCTTAAGAATATAAAAGGTAGCTTTCAGATTCTATTTGCCAATGCTTTCCGTTATTTCTATAGCATAATTTATTAAAGTCTACAGGGCTAAGATAGAAGGTCCATGAGGATAAGTGAGCTACCTAATGTGTTCTATGCTTAATACTGTCATAACAGAATTAACTGAAGGTAAGTGAGCTACCCAATGCTTTCTATGCTTAATACTGTCATAGCAGAATTAACTGAAGACAAAGTTAGGAGTCACCTATGGAATATTATTGTCCCTTTTTGAATTACAATGATGAATTTCTCTTCTATCTGTTTTACATTCTATCATTAATATTGCTGGATTATTGTAATGACTGTCTGAAGGTCTCTAGCAATTTTGCTTAACATTTCCAAATTAATTGCCCTAAACCAGTGTTCATAAAACACTCCACAATTTTAAGAATATGGAGTTTGTAAATTTACAAATAAAGATGAATTTCTTAATTTTCTATTAAAAGCCATGGATAACTCAATCCTAATTTTAATTTTCAAATATGTTACCTGCTACTCTATAAATAATATTTTGATTTCAACCAGATTTTTTAAATTCAATGTCTAATACTAATTTATACATATCTTTACTCTCATGTCAAAACTCTTGGTTTGAGAGTTTGTCATACAAGATCTTCTTTCTTTCTTTCTTCAAGACTGATACTGGTTTAGATTTGTGTCCCTGCCCAATTCTCAAGTCAAATTTTAATTCCCAATGTTGGAGAAGGGGCCTGGTGGGAGATATTAAATTATGAGGGCAGATTTTCCCCTTTCTGTTTTCGTGGTAGTGAGTTAGTTCTCACAAGGTCTGGTTGTTTAAATGTGTGGACCCTTCCACTTCTCCCTTATTCTCCTGCTCCAGCCATGTAGGATGAGCCTGCTTCCCCTTTGCCTTCCATCACAATTGTAAGTTTCCTGAGGCTTCCCAGGCCATGCTACCTATACAGACCATGAAACCATGAGTCAATTAAACCTCTTTTCTTTATAAATTATCCACTCAGGTATTATTTTATTACAGTGTAAGAACAGACTAATACTGAAAATTGGTACCTAGCAGTGGGGCATTGCTATAAAGATAACTGAAAATGTGGAGGCAGCTTGGGAACTGGATAATGAGCAGAGGTTGGAGAAGTTTGGAAGGCTCATAAAACACAGGAAGACGATGAAAAGGTTGAAACATCCTTGAGACTTGTTGACTGGTTTTGACCAAAATGCTGATAGTTATATGAATAGTAAAGGCCAGGCTGAGCGGGTCTCAGATGGAGATAAGGAATTTATTGGCAACTGGAGTAAAGGTATATTTTTTTATGCTTTAGCAAAGAGACTGGTGGCATTGTGACCCTGTTCTACGTATCTGTAAAACTTTGAACTTAACAATGATTTAGGGTATCTGGAGGAAGAAATTTCTAACCTACGATGCATTTAAGATGTGACCTAGCTCCTTCTAACAGCATATGTTCATATGCATGAGGTAAGAGATGACCTGAAACTGGAACTTATATTTAAAGGGAAGCAGAACATAAAAGTTTGGAAAGTTTGCAGCCTGAATGTGTGGTAAAAGAAAAGCCTATTTTCTGGGGAGAGATTCAAGCTGGCTGCAGAATTTTGCATAAGTAAAAAGGAGCTGAATGTTAATAGCCAAGAAAATGGGGAAAATGCCTTCAGGTCATCTCAGAGACCCTCATAGGAAGTCCTTCTCATCACTGGCCTAGAAACGTAGGAGGAAAGAATGGTTTTATGGGCTGGGCACAGTGCTTCACTATCCTGTGCTACCTTGGAACATTGCTCCCTGTGTCCCAGCTGCTCCAGCTTTATCCATGGCTAAAAGGACCTCACGGGCATCTCAAGCTTCTGCTCCAGAGAGTGCAAGCCGTAAGCCTTGGTGGCTTCCAAGTGGTGTTAAGCCTGCAGGTGTGCAGAGGTCAAGAATTGAGGCTTGAGAGCCTCTGCCTAGATTTCAGAGGATGTAATGAAATGCCTGCATGTCCAGGCATAAGTCTTCTGCAAGGGCAGAGCTCTCATGGAGAATCTCTACTGGGACGTTGCAGAGGGAAAATGTGGGGAAGGATAACCTCACAGAGTCTCCACTGGGACAGTGTCTTGTGGAACTGTGACAAGGGGGTCACTGTCTTCCACATTCCCGAAAAGGTAGATCCACTGACAGCCTGCACCATGTGCCTGGAAGTCACAAGCACTCAATGCCGGCCCATGAAAGCAGCTCTGGGTCCTGTACCCTATAGAGACACAGAGACAGAGCTTCCCAGGGCCTTGGGAGTCTACCCCTAGCATCAGGGTCACCTGATGTGAGACATGAAGTCAAAAGAGAGTATTTTGGAGCTTAAAGATTTAATGACTATCCTGCTTGGATTAACATGTACATGATGCCTATAGCACTTTTTTTTTTTTTTGGCTGATTTTTCTTTTTTGAAACAGGTGTATTTAATCAATGCCTGCACCCCCATTGTATCTTCAAAGTAACTAACTTGTTTTTCATTTTACAGACTCATAGGAAGAAGGAACTTACTTTGTCTCATATGAGACTTTGGAGTGTGGACTATTGAGTAAATGCTGAAATAAATTAAGATTTTGAGGACTGTTGACAAATAATGCTTGTATTTGGCAATATGACAAGGACATGAGATTTGGGAGGGGCCAGGAGCAGAATGACATGGTTTGCATTTGTGTCCCCATTCAAATCTCATGTTGAATTGTAATTCCCAGTTTTGGAAATGGGGCCTGGTGACAAGTGATTGGATAATGGGGGCAGGATTCTCCTCTGCTGTTCTCATGATAGGGAATGAGTTCCCATGAGATCTGGTTGTTTAAGAGTGTGCTGCACAAGCTCGTCCAACTGGAGGCTCACAGGCTGCATGCATCCCAGGAAGGCTTTAATGTGGCCCAATAAAAATTTATAAACTTTCTTAAAACATATTGAGATTTTTTTTTTTTTTTTTAGCTCATCAGTTATTGTAGTGCTAGTGTATTTTATGTGTGGCCCAAGGCAACTCTTCTACCAGTGTGGCCCAGGGAACCCAAAAGATAGGACAACTGTGGTGTAGCACTTCCCCTTTCATACTCCACCTCCTGCTCCAGCCATGTAAGATGAGCCTGCTTCTCCCTTTGCCTTCCACCAGGATTGTAAGTTTCCTGAGGCCTCCACAGCCATGCTACCTGTACAGCTTTGGAAGCTATGAGCCAATTAAACCTCTTTTCTTTATAAATTACCCAGTCTCAGATATTTCTTTATAGCAGTGTGAGAACTGACTAACACAAAGACCTCAGCTTCTCCTTCTATAAAATGACCCAGCCACTCAAGGCTACAAAGTGATCTCTTGACTTCTGTACCTCATCCTCAAACTCAGTTATATTTCCTACAAGGTGCTAATTTGCTAATTGGTCTCTCTCTCTCTCTCTCTCTCTCTCTCTCTATATATATATATATATATATATATATACACAAACACATATATACACACACATCCATATATATTCACACATACATACATATATAGACACACCCATACATAATATATGCAATTATGATAGAAAAAATGATGTATGAAACCAATAAAACAACAAGATAGGAAAACATACTGCCTACATGTTGATATATGTAAAACATACACACACATTCCTCTGGAGTTTTAAAAATTCAGTATGTCCTTTGATACTCTGCAACTTAAAAATACTGTTTAGAATTACTGTTCTAAACAATAATTTCCTATAGGAGGAAGAGACAAGTTTGAAAAGTTAGATATAAAGAAAAAAATTGGTAAACTCAGCATAGTTAAGGAAAAAGAAATCTACTCAGTCAGGTAGTGCAGGACTGACAATTATTTTCTATATACTAATACAGCAATGTCAGTGGTTAAAATAATGGAGTAATTCCATGTCAGTGGTCCCTTGCTTATCCTCTCCTCTTGCTGCCCTGAATCCATCTGAACTCTACTAACTGCCGAGAAACTAGTAAAAAAAAAAAAAAATTATAGTGCCTGACATGTCAAGAGGCACCAGACCCTTCTCCAGCATTTTGCCCTTCCTCTGTTCTGACTGATGGCGTCTGTGATATGCTTATTATTAACATTATTAACTATTTTGAGTAGATGCCTGAGGAAAAATGCATTATGTTGATACAGTCATGCAGTAAAAGCAGCAAGCTGGCACTGGGAGTATCTAGAAAGAAATGAGTTTCTGACACGTAGGCAATGTAAAGAGACAAAGAGTACAAGATTAGGCAACTGGATAGATTTAGGGAAAGATATGTTACTTGTGACTGCACAAAACAGTTTAAAGTAGCAAGAATCTAGAAAAGAAGTCTAATTATTACTGTTATGACTGGTTGTCTGAAAGACAATGATAAGAGGGAAGCAGGCTTCACTACCTTAAAAAATAAGTTACATCAGGAAGCTTGTTTATGTGAACAAGACTTGTTTAGGGAAACTTAGTTAAAATAGAGTCAGATTAAAACCAGCAGAAAGTTGACTTATGGCTCCATCTACTTATATAGTACAACAGTTGAATTCCTAATAAAGAAGATTCTTGTGGAATATAAAGTAGAGATGAAACGTTACATGGCATTTGGATAACATACTTATTCAACAGACATAGCTTTAGATAAATATGGTACATATACACAACGGAATACTATGCAGCCATAAAAAATGATGAGTTCGTGTCTTTTGTAGGAATATGGATGAATCTGGAAACCATCATTCTCAGCAAACTGACACAAGAACAGAAAATCAGATACTGCATGTTCTCACTCATAGGTAGGTGTTGAACAATGAAAACACATGGACACAGGGAGGGGAGCATCACATACTGGGGTCTGTTGTGGGGGGCAAGGGAGGAACAGTGAGGGGATGGGGTGGTTGGGAAGGGATAACATGGGGAGAAATGCCAGATACAGGTGATGGGGGGATGGAGGCAACAAACCACATTGCCATGTATGTACCTATGCAACAATCCTGCATGATCTGCACATGTACCCCAGAACCTAAAATTCATTTAAAAAAAAAATAAGAATTCCAAGCAACGATTATGCACCACAGTCAATGGAGTGGCTACTTTCAATCACTTCATACCATTAGTATAATTATCCAGTTGTAAGCACTCAAGCACTTTAATTTCATATGTATTTCCCCATTTGGTGCCCTAAATTATCTTCTTAGATTTTACAATTTTTGGAAATAATCAGAGTAGTCTTTTCAGTAAGCCCACTTAACATACATGCTGTTGAGTTGTAGTTTCAATGCTCCTTAAAATACTTTAATCTGTTCATTTGTGATGACTAACCTATCCCCCTTAGCATTTTTATAAGCCTTTCCCACTATCCTTGAGCCTCTGGTATCTTGTCTCTTTATTCCATGTTCTAAGGAGATATCCTCAAATCTTACCCATGAAATGATCCAGGTCATCGGTTACAGTTATATTTCATTCATTTCACCAGAAAATTTTTAGTGTCTTCACCCATGTTTTCTGTTTCCATTTGCTTTTAAAACAGAGCAGGCCTTCCTTTTCTTTACTCATTTTGCATTGTACCCAATTCTTCCAATCTCTAATTCTCACTTATTTTCTACTTCAAATATCTTATTTATTAGTTCAATCTTGAAGATGTGCTTCATGGCGTAGAAGAAATAAGTATGGGCTATGAGCTAACAATTGCAGAAACTGGATGATGGAGACTGGCACAAGAATCCACTATCTTGCCTTACCACTGCCTGAGACACAAACATAGCTTCTGTTCACAAGTGTCTATTAAATATGTCTTCCTTAGGAACTGAATATATCAACCTCTTCCTTTGGCCTCTCAGCTTCCTTAGACTTTGGAGTATGTTTGCATAGGCCTACCCACTGCAAAAGAGAGGTAGACATGCCTTGTAAAAACTTTCACAGCAGATTGATATAGCCAAACGTAAGCAGTATACAGTATCAAGTCTGAGCCTCAAATAAGTTTCTTTTAAGTTTTTCTTCTTATTGTTGCTGCTAACCAGCAAGAAAAATAAGGAACCTAGATGTCTGTCTTCAGTTTTAGACTTCTTTTGACATACCAGAGAAACACAATGCCCAATAACCAAATTTCTAGGAATTATAGAACCTAAGAAAATATTTTAAAAATAAATTTTATTTAGTCTTTCAGAATATCAAAGTAACTTTACAGTTTTCATGTCAACAGGACTACTGTATGTTAGTATTAAACAGAAAAACCTTTAGCTGATTTAATTGTAAAGAATGTAAATAAATATAAATTCAGCCCTATATAAGCCCACCTCAACCTGTAAAAGTACAATACATTGGAAATGAGAATTCACGAAGTGAAGAAAGATGCAAAGTCCTTTTGAGAGGTTTTGTTGGAGAGGTAAATTACACAGGACATTATTTTTTCAATGTTTATAATCATTACTTGAGGTTGACCATCCCATTTTTTTCCCTAAAATGATCTTACTTAAATAGAACTGGTTTTACTTTCTGTCAGTAGTGTGTAATTTTGGCACCGAGTCAAATAACTTTAATTATAACATAGAGTAGTCATATAACCAATAGTTAATAATGAATGAAGCATACTTGTATACAATTTTTGTTAGCTTTGCTTGGGTGTAATTATAGTCTAAAATTTAGTGAGACTGGCATATATACAGAAACAGATGCTATTTTAGCACAGACGCTATTTTAGCACAAACGCTATTTTTGTTCAGCATTTATTGCTTAGTTCAGCATAATTTTTTTACACTCTGCATAAAATTTGAAAGATGGTTCAGGTTGAATTCTTTCACCTTCTCTTATCCTGAAAAGGAAAGCTCTGCTTAGTGGCCAGATAAATGTAAAAGTTGTTCTAGTTGATGTGTTTACCTGGTAACAAATATCAGACATTTCTTCATTTTTTCAGATATTGTCACAGAAGATTTTTATAGACAGAGAAAAAGATCACAGCAGCAAACTAGATAACCACATCTACTCTTCAGATTCCATCTGGGATGATTTCTCTTTGTTATCTTTCAGGAATACTCCAGATTTGGACTATAATGCTCCAGCAGTCCAACAGTCCACTTCTGCTTGAATGCTGGTATATTACACAAAACCAACTATGAATTAGGTCTTGCTCTTTGATTGTTGTTGTTGTTTCTCATTTAACTATTCATAAATAACTTCCAATTAATTAATCTGTGGCTACATATTGAGAGAAGGTAACTAATACTGCAGGATTAAAGATAAATTGCTCTGTGTAGCCAACAATTTCGGTTGCATGGTAACTTGATGGTTACTAGGGTAAAGTTACAAACTATGAGCTACTTATAAAAACAGATTTTTTAAAAAGAGTATATGGACTTGTCTCTAAATTCTGTTTGAATTTTCCAGAGGTCCCATGCAACTTTCTTCTTTGCCACAAACAATTTTATCATTTGGTCTGTTGGGTTATAAGTTCTAAAATGCAGAGTCATTTGGATTTCAGCTTGAATATATGCTAAAGCCTTCTCTCCTCAAGGAGCCCTTCCCTAAGTTAGAAATCTTATAATTAACTTAACTAATGGATCAAGCACCACAAACAAATCTGGTGTGTGTTGCCTCTCAAATATAAAGATTGTTTGTGTATCTTTAATGTGGTAAGCTATTAATGAATAATCTACATTTTTTTCACTGTGTTGGAGGTACCCTACAAGGTGCTAACCTACTAGATTTTTTCTCTTTTCTTTTCTTTTTTTTTGAGACAGAGTTTTGTTCTTATTACCCAGGCTGGAGTGCAATGGCACGATCTTTGCTCACCACAACTTCTGCCTCCTGGGTTCAAGCAATTCTCCTACCTCAGCCTCCCAAGTAGCTGGGACTACAGGCTGCACCACCATGCCCAGCTAATTTTTGTATTTTTAGTAGAAACGGGGTTTCACTATGTTGACCAGGATGATCTAGATCTCGTGACCTAGTGATCCACGCACCTCAGCCTCCCAAAGTGCTGGGATTATAGGTGTGAGCCACCATGCCCGGCCCCCTACTCGATTTCTTAAGAACTCAATGAAAGTTTGGACACCAGAAGTTTCAGAGCAATTATCTTCCACCTTCTGAAAAATATATTCCAGGCTATGGAATATCAGCCCATTCTTCTTCCTCCTCCTTAAGTCCAATCTGGATAATTTTATCAGTAAAGTAGACTAGTATGATATTCTGTGGTATGATAAGATGGTGAAAATCTTATTGACTAGCATATGGCAGAAAGCAGGTGAGTTGAGAATTATTTTTAATGAGATAATGAAGAATTACTCTACTCTTTTTCTTACCTGTATTTAGGTCGTCAATAATTAGCTGCTTACTAGTGCCAGAGGTTGTGTTGGTTTTCTTTACCCCATATATAAAGCAACTGTACTTGGAATCATAATTAGGTTTTGTGATATGCAAAACTCTCTCAGCCTATGTCTAGGGCAAACAGATAAGTCAAATAAAATGTGGTGGTAATTATTGCCCATGTATCTTTCTCTAGGAATATTTTTCCCATGCAGGAGTAGCATCAAAGGTGATGGTAATGACATAAGTTGTTATATAAATAATTTATAGAGTGAGTCTCAATAAAGCCCAAAAGACCTGAAACTTTTAAAGGACAGATTGATTAGACAGACAAATATAATATTTTCATAATAATTTATAGCATATAGCGATCCATTACCATTTCAGGTAGATTACATTTTTAAAATTTATTATATTTATTTATTTTTATTTACTTACTTATTTGAGATGGAGTCTTGCTCTGTCATTCAATCTGGAGTACAGTGGTGCCATCCTGGCTCACTGCAACTTCTGCCTCCCAGGTTGAAGTCATTATCCTGCCGCAGATTCCCAAGAAGTTGGGATTACAGATGTATGCCACCATGACCAGCTATTTTTGTATTTTTAGTAGAGTTGGAGTTTCAGCATGTTGGCCAAGCTGGTCTCAAACTCCTGACCTAAAGTGATCTGCTTGCCCCAGCCTCTCAAAATGCCAGGATTACAGCCATGAGCCACTGTACATGTCCATAAATTACAATTTTAAAGGTGAAAAGATAATATTAGAAAAATATTTTGAAATATTTTATTACTTGGGATATATGTAATCTTTCTAAGCATGACAGAGCAAAAAAAAAGAGAGAGAGAAAGAAACAAAACAAAACAGAAAGAATTTAAAAAACGATACACAGTTTGCTAACATAATGGAAATGAAAACTTTTCACTCTCCCTCTATCCACAGACACATCAAATAATATCTATACACAAATCAATTTCCTCTGAGAGAAAGTCAGACCACAGTCAAGAGACTCCTACACCCCAGGCAACTGAGAAAACATTCACATCAAACAAGTAGGAGAAGCAGAGGTACACTTGACCTTGGACCCCACTTAGAGCACTGTGCTATAAAACTGTCATAAAACATTCGGTTTCACCCTGTGGAGAGGAGGTTCTGGACCTCATATATAGATGTTAATTTGAAGTTTCCCCATAAGTTGGCCCTTAATTCAACAGCTGCAATAATGCAGTGGATTAGGCACATTAGTATCCATCCAAACTGTAGTAAATAAATTAGCAATCTTATACAGGTGAGTAATCATTCCCAAGTAATTTACTGCCCTTTGAGCAATACATAGAAGAGACTTAAAAATAACAGTTCTTTGTTTTCCCACAAGGGATTTACAAAATACTTCTCCAAGGGCTAACTTGTAGTTAACTTGCATTGGGGAGTTAATGAGAAAATTATCAATTTACTGCCAGCCTCAAAAAAGTTTGCACTCATACCAAAAAGCCTTAATTTTTACAGTATTCACCTAAGATACTGCATCATAGATTTCCTAGCTCTGGAAGTAGAAAGATTTGGCATGAATGTGTCTTTCTACACAGCAGGAAAAGATTGGTCTCTTTAAGTGGTTGTTAAAACATCTCCAAAGACTTCATCTTCTTGTGGCTGTGCAGAGAAGGGCCCTAAAAAATGTAACTCCCTCTTTCTCCACAGAAAGGGTTTAAAACCCACATCAAGATCCATAGTTGCTAAAGCTACATCCCAAAGGAGTTTATCTTAAACCTAGTTACTATGGGGAAAGAAGGGACAAAGTATAAGTCTTCATGATCCCAGAACAAATAGTTTTAAACAGGCATTCAAATACTTCCAGAGTATACACCACCTTGGAACATTGCAGTAAAAGGGCAGGCACTTGCAGGTCTCACTTTCTCTACAGGAAGAGCTTATGACACATACTTTTAGTGGCTACTTGATGCACTAGTTTCTAATGAACTTGTGTCAGTGAGCTAACAGGCCAAACAAACAATAGCTCTTTGTAGACAGAGCCAAAGCTTGGCACTTCACAAGATGTCCCCCTCAATAGCCCATATATAGCTAGGTCCATCCAGTCTTTCTGGAAAAAGTTTGGCCACACAACAAGCATCACAACTTAATAGTCTGTCTCATTAATGACCTAGCTCTGAAAAATCAAGGGGCTTTTGTGATCTTAAGTGACCCTAAAACACAGAATATAAACAGATATATTAAAATGGGCCCACTCCTAGCAGCTATCTTTTCAAAATCAGAAAGTGCAAACTAATCGTGAATATAGACATTTGTGTGGGGGGTAGATACCATCACTCAGTCTCATTGCGAAGATAAAAGAACTAGAACTCACATCCAATACCCAAGCATTTCTAAGTAAATCTAAAATTTTAAACCAAAAAAAAAAAACCCACCAAAAAACAAACAAACAAAAAAAGCCATAAATCTCCAGAAACTGAATCGAATATCATGGAGTTTTCTGGATTACCCAAAAGGGAAGTCAAAATAAAGGTAATGAATATGTGCATAGCATTCAAAATAAAAATGCAGTAACAATCTTAGAATTTCCACAGAGATATAAAGTATTTAAAAATGCCAAAAAGAAACCTTAGATCTAAAAAATGCTATAACCAACTGAAGAATTCAATAGGAGAGTTCAAAAACAGATTAGATCACACACAAGAAAGAAGCAGTGAACTTGAAGCCAGGTAACTGTTAATTAGCCATTCTGAGGAACAAAAAGCAATAATAACAATAACAATGATAATGATGTAAAGATAGTTTAAGAGATTTATGGGATACCATTAAGCACAACAACTTACACATACACAGTATGTCAGAATTAGAAAAAAACAGAGATAGAAAATATGGTCAAAAAATAATGACGGAAGGCTTCTGAAGTCTGGGATGGAATTACAGTGTCAGATCCAGGAAGCCTGTAAGACATTAAATAAGATGAACAAGGAAAAAATTAAATGCATGAACAGACCAATAACAATTTCTGAAACTGAATTTGCAATAAAAAGCCTACCAACAAATAAAAGTCAAGGACTAGACATATTCACAGCCAAATTCTACCAAATGTATAAGGAAGAGGTGGTATCTTCTCTATTAAAACTATTCCAAAAAATTAAGGACATGGGACTTCTTCTCAGCTCATTCCATGAGGCTAAAATCATCCTCACATCAAAACCTGGCAGAAACATTATGAAAAAAAAATGCAGACCAAAATTCTTGACAAATATTGATGCAAAATCCTCAAGAAAAAACTAGCAAACCGAAGCCAGCAGCATGTCATAAATATAATCAACCAGGATCAAGTATGCTTTATTGCTGGAATGCAAGGTTGGTTCAACATACACAAATGAATAAATGTATCACATGAACAGAACTAAAATAAAAAGACACATGATCATCTCAATAGAAGCAGAAAATATTTTTGATAAAATTTAATATCTCTTCATGCTAAAAATTCTCAACAAACTAGGCATTGAAGGAACATACCCCAAAATAATAGACATCTAGGACAAAACCACAGCTAACATCATACTTAATGGGAAAAAGCTGTAAGCTTTCCCCTTGGAAACCAGCATAAGATTAGGATGCCCTCTCTCACTACTCCTATTCAACATAGCCAGAAAAATCAAGCAAGAGAAAGAAATAAAAGATATCCAAATGGGAGAAGGAAAAGTCAAACTATCCCTATTGACAGACAACATGATTTTATATCTGGAAAACCCCAAAGTCTCTGCGCAAAAGCTTCTTGAGCTCATAAACAGCTTCATCAAGGTTACAGAATACAAAATCAATATACAAAAATCAGTAGCATAGCTATAAACAAACAACATGCCAGCCAAAAGTCAAACCAGTAAAGAAATTTCCTTCACAGTATCACAAATTGAATAAGGTATCTAAAAATACAGCTAAGCAGAGAGGTGAAAGATCTCTACAGTGAGAATTATTAAACAATTTTCAAGGAAATCAGAGACTATCCAAACAGATGGAAAAATATGTTCATGGATAGGAAGAATCAATATCATTAAAATGGCCATACTGCTCAAAGCAATTTATAGATTCAATGCTATCCCTATCAAACTATCAATACATTCTTCACAGAATTAGAAAAAGTATTTTGAAATTCATATGGAACCAATAATGGGCCCAAATAGCCAAAGCAGTTCCAAAGAAAAAGAACAATGCTGGAGGCATCAGATTACCTGACTTCAAACTCTACTACAAAGCTATAGGAACCAATACAGCATAATACTGGTACAAAAACAGATACAGAGCAGAATTAAACAAAATAGAAAGTCTGGGAATAATGTTGCACATCTGATCTTCAACAAATCTGACAAAAACAAGTAAAGAGAAAAGAAGTCCCTATTCAGCAAATGATGCTGAAATAACTAGCTCACCACAGGCAGCAAATGGAAACTGGACCCTCTCCTTACAACATATACAAAAATCATAACAAGATGGATTAAAGACAAAAAATGTGAAACCTAAAATTATAAAATTCCTGAAAGATAATCCAGAAAAATATTATACTGAACATAAGACCTGGAAAAGTTTTTCTGATGAAGATGCCAAAAGTGATTGCAACAAAAACCAAAATTGACAAATGGGATCTTATTAAACGATAGTTTATGAACAGCAAAAGAAACTATCAACAGAGTAAACAGACAACCTGCAGATTCATAGGAAATATTTGCAAGCTATGCATCTGACAAAGAACTAAAATCCAGAATTTATAGGGAATTTAAACAACCAATCACATGAAGAAGTGGACAAAAGATATGAACAAATACTTGCCAAAAAAAAGACATATGCGAAAGGAGATACATATGCAGACAACAAGCATATGAAAAGATATTCAACATCACTCATCATTCAAGAAACGTAAATCAAAACGGCAATGATATACCATCTCAGACCATCAGAATGCTGATTATTAAAAAGTCAAAAAATAACAGATGCTGATGAGATTGCAGATAAAAGGGAATGCGTATACACTGCTAGTAGAAGTATAAATTAATTGAGCTTTCTGAAAAGCAGTGTGAAAATTCCTCAAAGAAGTTACAACAGAATTATTGTTAAACCCAGCAATCTCATTACTGGTTATATTCCCAAAGGAATACAAATCATTCTACCATAAAGCCACATGAATGTGTATGTTCATTGCGGTACTATTCATAATAGTAAAAACATAGAATCAACCTCAATGCTCATCAACACTAAACAAGAGAAAGAAAATGTATATATATACCATGGAATACTATATAGCCATAAAAAGGAATGAAATGCTGACTTATACAGCAATGTGGATAGGGTTTGAGGCCACTATCCTTAGCAAACTAGCTGAGGAACAGAAAACCAAATACTGCAGGTTCTCACTTACAAGTGGGAGCCAAATAAGGAGAACACATGGGAACAACGATCGCTGGGGCCTACTTGAGAGTGGAGGGTGGAAGGAGGAATAGGATCAGAAGGAATACCTACTGACTACTATGATTATTATCTGGGTGAGAAAATAATCTGTACACCAAACACCCACAACACACTGTTCAACTATATAATAAACCTGCACAAGTACTCAGTGGACTATTATTTAGGCATAAAAATGAAATCCTGACATTTGCAACAACATAGATAAGCCTGTAGGACATTATATTATTTTACTTAATAGCCAGGCACAGAAAGACAAATACCACACGTTCTTACTCATATGTGGGGGCTGAAAAACTCTGTATCATAGTAGAGAGTAGAATAGTGGTCATCAGAGGTTAAGAAGGATAAGGGATGGGTCAGAGAAGAGTAAGAGATTGATTACCATACAAAATTGCAGTTAGGAGGAATAAGTTAAACTGTCTTTGGTGTAATCAAATCACTATAGTTACCAACAATTTAATGTATATTTCAAAGTAGCTAAAAGAGAAAACGTTGAATATTCTCAATACAAAATTGTATATGCATATTGAAATATTATACCACATACATATGTACAACTATTATACATCAATTAAAATAAAAAAATAAACTTAAGAAAGATAAACATATTTAAATACATTCAAATGGTTTCAAAACTGACCCATACATACAATTAGAAGACACTAAAAAACTAAGAGTTTTTGTTTTTCTAAATCCAGGTGTCTAATACATAATTCAGACATCAGCTCACCTGAATCCAAATTAATTGAGACTGACCAAAAATATATATATACAATTCTTTGGTTTCATGGCATTACAAATCATTTGGTTTCATATGAAACATACTTTCATATGTTGATGTACTTATATGCCATACTTTTGGAAGTAATATGATAAAATATATTAAAATCCAACATTTATTATTTTTAACTACACTTTTGTAAATTTGTTCTGTAAATATAATGCCACTATTATAAATGGATAACGTATAAGGCAAGATAAGTAAGTTGTTTTCTTACATATATTTTGTGCGTATTTCTGTTTTTCTAGTAACAACAGGTCCATATTATTTTTTTGCATTTAAAAAAAAACAGGAAAACAAGCCAGTTGCAGTGGCTCATGCCTTTGGGAGGCTGAGGTGGGCAGATCACTTGAGGTGAAGAGTTTGAGACCTGCCTGACCAACATGGTGAAACCCCATCTCTACCAAAAATACAAAAATTAGCTGGGTACAGTGTTGGGTACCTCTAATCCCAGCTACTCAGGAGGCTGAGAATCATTTGAAACTGGGAGGCAGAGGTTGTAATGAGTTGAGCTCATGCTGCCACATTCCAGCATGGGCAACAGAGAAATATTCTGTCTCAAAATTAATTAACTAAAAAACTAAAAAATGAGAAAACCAAAGGAAATATTTGAAAAATTCATAGCACTTGCTCAAGTAGTAGGGGATTTCTAAGAGATGAGATTTTGCACAATGCCAGGTAATATTTCAGTAAATGTGGAAAAAACAATAAGAGAAAGATAATTGAGAATTTCACAGGTACAGATGGGAAATTAAATATTTGTAAATTAAGAAGGTTATTTAAATGTCATAATAATAATACAATTCATTCTTTCTGAAAATGTTTCAAGTTCTAAAGTTGTATGAAATTTTATTTTCCTTTCAGTTGCAATAATAATTCACTGCTAATTTTTTATATAAAAAACAAGTGACCTTAGATCATTTTGAGAATACTTAATTATCTTCTATTTATTCTGACTTTTTCTTTATTGTTTTGTATAAAAAGAAATAATCCCTGTATAAATAAATGAGACATGAGCAGATTAGTCCACATGTCTCTTCTTCATGCTGCCTGGGCTATCTTGCTAGTTAATGATTCAGTAATGACAAATTTATCCAAGACTTCCAAAGAGCCCACAAGATGAGTATCACAATTCTGTAAAACACATTTTTATTCTCTGTATTCTTTCTTGGAGCTAAAACAGAAATCACAAAACATCTAGTACATACAGAATTTTTGATTGAAGGACTGTCATTTCAGTTTAACAACTCCTTATTTTCCACATTCTTAGTGAGTACTGGTTCTTTTATCATGTTCTATGGGCACCTATTTTCCAGGTGATCATTGTAGTACTCACTTAAATTGTGATGAGCTATGACTTGGAATCAATGATCACAAACTCTGTGGCTTTTAAATGCTGTATAAATAATCACACAGTTTTCTTTGCAAAGATATAGATTAAGTACCTACCTTAATTATCTGATGTGTATACTCTAGAGTTTATATTGTTTCTATAAACTATAGGCACTTTCAGAGTTGAAGATTCACCACTTATGAAGCATTAATAAGTATGGAGCAGGGTGGGTGTATGAATGCAACTCCAAAACAAGTTCTGTGCAAGAGAAGCATAATGAGAATAAGAATTTCCACTGCAATGAAACTACATTGAAGGAAATGACACCTAAGCCAGTCTTAAGAAACAGGATTATACAAATGAATACAAATGAATAAAACAAACAAAATATCCAGCCTCAAGAAGCTTACACACAAGTGGGAGAGAAAATGAGGGAAATAAAATACACACATTATATGTATGTTTGTATAGTTATACATACATGTACAAATACATAATGTTAATTGATACATGTTAAGTAGAAAAAATGAAGCAAAAAAACAGGAGAAATACAAGAGATAGGTGAAGCTTTTGCAATTTCAGATTGGCTTAGTCTAAGGGAGGTGACATTTAAGTAAAGATCCAATAGAATTAAGGAGAGTATTCCCTGTGAGTGCACAGGGAAAGAGAATTCCAGGAAAGGGAAAAGCAAGTATAAAGAATGTGAGTGGGAAGCATGCTGATACATTGAGTTAATAGAAGTTCAACATTCTTTTTTTAAAAATTATTTTATTTTATTTTAGGTGCATACTATATCTGGCATTTCTCCCCATGTTATCCCTCCCCACCTCCTGCTGTCTCTCCCCTGCCTCCCCCCCAACTGCCCCCAGTGTGTGATGCTCCTCTCCCTGAGTCCATGTGTTCTCGTTGTTCAACACCCACCTATGAGTGAGAACATACGGTGTTTGGCTTTCTGTTCTTGTGTCATAAAGATGTTCTTTGCTGAGAATGATGGTTTCCAGATTCATCCAAGTCCCTACAAAGGACACGAACTCATCGTTTTTTATGGCTACATAGTATACCATGGTGTATATGTACCATATTTTCTTTGTCCAGTCTATCATTGATGGGCATTTGGGTTGGTTCCAGGACTTTGCTATTGTACACAGGGCTGCAATGAACATACATGTGCATGTGTCTTTATAGTAGAACAATTTATAGTTCTTTGGGTATTACCCAGTAATGGGATTGCTGGGTCAAATGGAATTTCTATTTCTAGATCCTTGAGAAATCTTCACACTGTCTGAAGTTCAACATTCTTAAGCAGTGTGATCACAGGGTATTAATAAAATAAAGTATGCTTAATGCAATTTAGAAAACAAAAAGAGCTTAGGATGGACTCTACTTAACCAATCTTTAGTCAGGCTTGAGTCCTCTTACCAAATAGGCCTTGACTTTGGGCTTTTCTTTTCACCTTTCTAGAGTCTGGTATTAGCAAAAATCCTGCTAAGGAATTTAGAGAATCCTTCTGCCCTTGATATCTGCAAGTTCCTTATCCCCTACTATCTTCGAAATGATATATTGTCATCCTGGCCCGCCTTCGGCAGGCATTCTGTTAGGTCAGTTTAGCAACAATTCCTCCTACCTTTAATGTCTCCTGCTAGTAATTTTCCATTCACTCAAACCTGATTTCCACTAAGATGCTACAAGCTATAAATTCCTACTTGTCTTTGTTGTATTTGAGGGTGATCCCAATCTTCCTTTTTTATTACACTAATATTGACAACTATTATAATAGTCTTGAATAAAGACTTCCATACCATTGTAAATAAATTTCAGAATTTTTTTTCTTTAATAGGACATTATCAATGTTAATGTGTATGCTCATGTCATAAAATTAAAATAGCCTATGATAATTCAATAAAATCAATTCACATTTATTATGGAGAATAACTAAAAATGTGATTTTTTAAAAATAATAAAACTGCTTATGGCTATTTACAGCTCAGTAGTAATGCCTCCCAGCATTTATTGTCCTTTTAATAATTAAGATCAAAAAAGATAAAAAGTTAATATATATGTTCATGTAAAGACCGTGTTTTAAGTTTTTTTAACTGCTAAAGTGCCTACTGCATTTATAAAAGAAATATATTAAATTTTATGTTGCTCAATTTTGAAGTTCTGCCAATTACTGCTAGAGGCAAATTAGCTGTTATAAAGGAAGTATTACAATGTTTCACAACTGGGGGCTGATTTTCAGAATGAATTAAATCATGAAATGAATGTTTCTCAGAGGGGTACAAAATGAAGCTCGACCCATTGCTGAGCAAGGGGAAATAATTCTCACTGAAAAAAGTAGATGTAAAAAGTACTAAACTGAGAGTGTGCTAAAGTATCCAGAAAACAGAAAAATGTATTCATGGATTAATAAGGAGAGCAAGAAACAAACATTTTGCACAAGTATTAATGAGGAGTGATAGGGTTTGACTGTTGCCTTCCGAGCCACCAATCTCGTCTTGAACTCCCACGTGTTGTGGGAGGGACCAGTGGGAAGTCATTGAATCATGGGGCTGGTCATTCCCGTGTTGTTCTTGTGGTCTGATAGTTCTGCAAGAGGGAGTTTCCTTGCACAAGTTTTCTCTTTTTGCCTGAGGTCATGCATGTATGACGTGACTTGCTCCTCCTTGCCTTCCGCCACGGTTGTGAGGCTTCCCCAGTCATGTGGAACTGTAAGTCCAATTAAGCCTCTTTCTTTTGTAAATTTCCCAGTCTCAGGTATGTCTTTATCAGCAGTGTGAAAATGAACTAAGACAAGAAACAAAGTGTTTCATAGAAATTAATTGTTGCAAGCTATAGCAAAGAATCTGAGCACTTGGGGTGGATGTATCCTAGGTTGTAAGAGTACTAAAACAGACTCCTACAGTTTCAATCCAGAACAGAATGGAATGAGGAGTGTGGAAAACACAGACAGAGCCAGATTGTATCACAAATATTTCACTTAGTTGCTTGGCTGCCTAGTTAATGGAGTGTATTTGCTTGAGGAACTGTAAGTTCATAGCAGAATCCTAGTAGATAGCCTTTGTAACTGATGTAGACAATGTTCCTGTACAGTATAGCAATGGTGTACACTGCTGAACCATCATGCTCTGTATAAGATGGTTTAATTTTAGAGTTTTGTCTCAAAAAAATAATTGATTTTATTTGAAATCTTGAATTAAACAGCCTTTCTTCAGTTCTTGCAAATAATGCCATGCTCTGAATGATTTCTGCATGGCAGTGTAATCAAGATTCTGCTTTCTAGAATGAGGAAGAAAAAAAAAAAACACTTTCTTCGCAATTGGGCCACTGTGATTTTTATCCTACTCTAAAAATAACAGTTTTCAAAAGGGTCAGTCATTTTGAATTATGTGCAGATAACCTGTTTAACTTCATCTTAACCTACTTATGGCCCAAGGAGCACATATCAAAATGATGAATTCAATTAAGTGTTCTTATTAATGAGTAAAGTTTAAAGTGACATTTTTTATTAAAAGTTCTGTAGTTTTCTTATACAAATGATTACAGTCATAATTTCGACGTGTCTTTTAAAAAGATAATATAAATCTTTCAACTATTCAACATAAAATAAATATTATTCCATTTTTTTATTATTGTAATTCATGTGTGAAACCTATTGGAAGGTAAAAGTTAGATGAAAGTATACATTTTGCACATATGACTTAGACTTTTGCTTTCTGATTTTCTATAAGGAGTTGCCATAAGTACTTTGTGACATCCACTCCAGCACACCTGGTATATTAGGCCACTTGACTTTCAACATGGTGAGTGGAAAAGCCACATGTTTTCGTTTATCTCAATAAAAGTCTATGAAAAGTGACAAGTTGTTGCTTCTATTACTGCTAGTAGTGTGTTCTTACAAATTTTTACCCCAAAGCAATTTTTATTTCCCTAAAGGAAACAGTTTAGAATGGATAGGGCTCTTAACAAGAGTTCTGGAAAAATTTCACAGCTTAGTTGACTTTAACAGCACCTAAGGCATCTCTGGCATATTAAAATTCCTAAGCTCCTTTTTTTCTACATGCTGTGTCTGGGGTATCTCAACATTTTCTTCCCAATTCCAAAGACTTCATAGCATTCCTACCAACACAACCTTTTAAACTCAATCAGAAACTGCTAGTTTTGTTAAAAATTAGGCTAACCTAGATGCTGTCCTTAATGTGGAGGAAGGTTAGCACCTCATTAGTGTTTATGGGTCGTTAGTTCAACTCTGTGACTTAATCCTTCTGTGTATAAAATAAACTCACTTGAAGATCTTGGTACACATTTCCCTAAGACTAGGTCAAAGTGCAAATCAGAGACACTACTCATTGTTAAACTCTAGAGCATCTCTTCTTGATGGTGATTACTGAATTAATTCAAATGACTTAATAGTTCTATGTTTAATCAAAATTAATGAATTCATCACCTGTGCACTGATTTAGTCGTGTGATTAGAACTAAAAAGGTCATTCTCATCATTTTTCACCTCTTTTAATCTCAGTTTTCCACTGAGGAGAGTGGATTTAATGCCTCTTGAAGAGAGATGTTTCTTTTTCTTGTATTGTGGGAATCAATTTAATTCTCTATGAATAGCCTTTAATCAACTTTTCAATGCACTTAAACAGGATATAATATGAGGGCTAGCCAGTGTGTATCTATTTACTCTAAAAGAATGTCCTGGGGAAGGGTTATATGTGCCAGAGCATTAGGAACACTTTTCTTACTGTATCTGACAATGTTTCAAAACTATGTCTAGGTGTTCATTTTCCTCCTTCTTTCCTCCCCATTGAGTATAAGTTTGTAAAGGAAAGATACTCTGTTTTATATATTTTATAAGATTCACCATTTGCATCCATGGGTACCACATCTGTAGATTAAATCAAAGAGGAATTAAAAATATTTGAAAAATATATTAACAATTATCTTCATAGCATTTACATTGTATCAGGTATTAGAAGGACTGTAATGATGCTTGAATTTATACAGGAAGATAGGTGGAAGTTATATGCAAATACAATGAAATTTTAGGCATCCTTAAATTTTGGTATCTGAAGCACGTCCTGGAACTAATCCCTTGTGGGTACCAAGGGATGACTGTTTTCTCTCTGATTAATGGAATGATAGTACTCAGTAATTGCTCAATTATATTTATTGACTAAATGAATGAAACAATTACCTTACACAATTAGATTATAAACCAGTCTGTATGCACTATACTCTACAATTATTTTTTCTGATGCCAGGAAACTTCTGCCTGCCTGAAATTAGGAAGGCAGTATTACACACAAGTGAAGGAATAACGGATAAGAAATGTGAAAAGCTTATGTTGTTTTCTGTTAAAGAGACGAGGAGAAAGAGAAGCTAAAGACATACATGCAGGTTATCTTCTGTATTTGTTTTGTATTATTGCTGCAACAAATTACCATAATCTTGGCATTAGAAGTTTATTTAAAGCATTACAAATTTATTTAGTTACAGTTTTAGAGGGCAAAAGTCCAACATGGGTTCCACCGGGATAAAATGAAGCTGAATTAATAGGGCTCAGTTCCTTTCTCCAGGCACTAGGAAGAATCATTTCCCTTGCCTTTCCCAGCTTCTCAAGGCTAATTTACATCCCTCAGCTCATAGCACTTATTTTACAATTTCAAAGCCAACAAATAGGGGCTCTTTCTCATGCTGCCATCTGTCTGGGTTTTCACTCTTCTGCCTTCCTTTTCCACTTGCCTTTTCTAATTCTTTAAGACCCTTGTGTTTAGATTGGACTTAACCCTGAGAACAAGATACTCCCCATCCCAAGATCCTTAATTTAATTACATCTGCAAAGTAAGTTCTTTTTGCCATGTAAGGGAGGATATTCAGAGCTTCTAGGGATTCGGACATGGACCTCTTCAAAGACCCATTATTCTGCCTATCACATATGCCATTCTAGGTTGTGACATAGTGTTTCTTTAACAGGGATATAATTTTGAGACAACTTATTTTTTTGTACTACCAGGGAAGAAGAAAATGCCATTCAATAAGCACCAGAAATATAATAGGAACAATGCAACTACCTTGCCCTTGAACAGCACAGGGGATAGGGGCATCGACCACCTCATGAGATTGAAAATTCATGTATAAATTTTGACTTGCTAAAACCTTCGCTAGTAATATCCTACTGTTGATTTAGAAGTTTTACTAATAACATAAATAGTTAACAAATATTCTGTGTGTTATATATAAAATATATGATATTCTCACAATAAAGTAAGCTACAGAAAAGAAACGGTTTAATCATGAAGAAAAACTGCATTTACAGTACTGTACTGTGCTTATGGATACCGAAAGTTTGCATCTGCTGTTTACAAGACAATCATCTTTCTGAGATGGTGGGCAATTCCAGCTGCAGGCCTCAATCTACTATACACATCAAGCAATTCAACTTTTTCTTGTAATGTCATGACTTTGCCTCTAGGGATCACTTCTAGCATTACTAGTGGCACTATGTATGGGTCTCATGATGTTATTCAAAGTTTACCATATTACACTAAACATGATGAAAAATAAAGGAGAATCGTTAGAGGGATATGCAATATACTGAAAAGATGAACTGAGTATGTGGAGCTAATCAGCATCACGTGGTGTTTTAAGTGGATATCTACAACACTTGAGCTCTGGGCAATAGCAACATCAGGTGAGTAAAAAATTATTACAACAGTACAATATGTACTAGAGTTAATTTTATGCAATTATTATTTAATACTGCATCTTTATGTTTGTTTACATTTCTCTCAATTGCCAGTGGCGACACGTAGGATCTATAAAAGTGTGCATAAGTTTTCATAAATTTTAACTTTTTATAATAGATTTATATATTTTGATGGTAGTAAATGATAAAATAGACTAGTATCTACATATATTTTATGGATTCATGACATACAAAATTTTGGAATTTGGTATTTCTAGGCTGAGCGGTTCATATGAGTTTTTAAAATTTTCACAATCTCCAAAAAATGATTTAACATATTTGTTTTTAAAACTCCACATGTAAGTGGATGGTTCAAATACATGTTGTTCAAGGATGAACTGTACTTTGGTACTTTCCCATAAATTATCACAGTAAACTATTGCACACTATATTGAGCATTTTTTATGTAGCTACCTTTCCATGTGTTAAATAGTAGTTACAAACAGGTTACCTAGACAGCTCGGGTACCCATTCTCATGCTTTTAACATTCTACTGTCTAGTGTGTTTGATGCTAACAGATACAAATGAGCAAAAAAGAAAAACATTATTGAGAAATGTTTTACAAGGAGAATTGACATTGTGACTTATTGTAAAATAATAGGTGAAGGCTTACTTTAAGTATAACAGGAACATGTCCTGCTATGTATTTTATACAAATCTAAGACTAAGGAATCATAGTAACTCATGGGAAGATCTGATATATTATTACTGTATAACAGGAACATGTCCTGCTATGTATTTTATACAAATCTAAGACTAAGGAATCATAGTAACTCATGGGAAGATCTGATATATTATTACTATCACTCAATAGTCAAATGAAGTAAAAATCTAATGAAATAATTTGTTTCAGATCATATAGCTACTATAATGGCGACATTGAGATCCAAGACCAGATCTTTTGACTATAACTTAAAGGTCTTTTTCAAAAAACCTAATTGACATTAGATTCTGGTTACTTTGATGTGAATCAATAGTTTCCAGTTGGTGGTAATTTTGCATCCTCTTTTCCCTGGAAACATCTGGCAATGTCTGTCAACATTTTTTGTCACAACCTGGATAGGGGTATTACTATCATTTAATGGGTCAGAGTTGCTGCTAAACATTAATACACTTAATTCCTTTCTCAACAGCAAAGAATAATCCACTCCAAAATGTTAGTGTTGTCCAGAATGAGGCAGTCTGATCTATACAAATGCACTGAACAAGAGCAACTTTAAGAAAATTGGCATGTATGGATCTTGGAAATGTGGAGAAAAATTTATATTATCTATGCAACAAAGCATTTATAAGGTTAGGTATTTAGTAAATGGTAGTGATAAAAAAGTAATATCAGTAATGTTGATGATGACGATGATGATGACGATCAGTTGTATATACAGGAAGAAAATATGAGAGTGAAGAAGAGGGGCTATGAGATGACAAAATGCTTCTTCCATACGCATAGACACTGGGTAGGTCTAACTTCAACTGGCAGATATGACTTGGCTGTCAAGTCCTATTCCTCTTAGAAAACTCTATGTCCACTGTCAATCTACCTCAAATATTTGTCTTATGCTATATCCAGAGGCCCAAACCCTTCTTTTCCTTGGGTCATTGAGAAATAGATCACCATGGCTGGTGCAATTTTCAATGACAATCTTGATTGGTATTATAAGAAAATTTGTGAAGTTTATTATTAAAGATTAGTCTATTAATCTATTATTGATAAGGAATACAGAAATATCCTATATTTATTTTGTGCTCTACATTTTTCAAATATTATGTATATGTATTATTTCATTTGACCTCACTCTATCCTAAATTATGCATGGATGTTCTTTTCCACATTATTTTCTTTTAATATATGAGAAACTCATCTGGTTGTCGATATATCTTTTACTATTTTACAAAATATTGGATTGCAACTAAAATCTGAAATATAAGACCCTTGCCCTTGACTTGGTAGATTTCTTTGAAACTACTCAAAATATCTTTTTAGTGGTGCAATAATGATAGTCTGCATTTTATTTGAGAGTGTTTTAAGGTTTAAAAAATATAGTTAACTTCTTCCTAATTTAATTTTAATAAAGTTTTTAAAATAAATTGAGGAATAACATATATACAAAAATGACACAAAGGCTAAGTGAATAAGTGAAAAGATTTTTACAAAATTAAACAGAGTGTAGCCTTTGCTAATCAAGAAACAGATAACCAGTCCCAACAAATCTCTACTTTGCTCCCTACTAACCACTCTCTTCAAGGGTTCTTTTAATGGAGGTAAAATTTACATTCAATAAAATTTATTTTCTTAATTTTTCAATCCATTAGACTCAATAATTTCATATACCCATGTAATGGTGTTTACCTTGCCCAAAAGACATAGAAAATTTCCATCAAACCAAAAATTTGTTCATGTACCTTTCCAGTCAATACCCCTCCCATTTATGCAACCACTTTTTAACTTATATGATCATAGATTTTACTCTTGCTCTTTCACTTTAGATAAATGGAGTAACACTGTATGCTTTGTGTGTATATATATATATATATTTGTGTATGCTCAACATAAGATTTTTGTTTCACTCATTTTATTGCAACAGTAAGTACTTTGTTCCATGTTTATTGCTGAAATCAATTGTATGATATACTACAATTTGTTTATCTAGTCTCAGTTGGATGGACACATGGGTTATTTTCAGTTTTAGGTTCTTGTTACAAACATTCTTTCACATACGTTTTAGTGAACATATGTATTCATATAACATGGACGAATGCCTTGAAGTGTAACTGCTGTGCCACTAGAGGTGAAACTGTCGTGGGTAGAGGTATGCCAAGGCTGCTGAGTATTCTTAATAGTAATAACATGCCTAAAGAAAAATCAATATAGAAGTAGATAAAATTGTTCTGTTTTGTACCATAGGCAAAGCTGTAATTAAAAAACATAATGAAGAGGGCTTTTTTTTTTTTTTTTTTTTTTGCTAACAGTGATTCTTATTTTAGGTACTGAGAATTTTCAAAAGCATGCAGTTAGCAATAACAGGATTACAGATTCTCACTATTTTTCTTATTAAAATACAGATAAAAATGAGCACTTCTTAATTAACTCCCTTAGATGAAAAATGATCATTACTTTGTTAGTTATTAATTTTTATGGGTACATATTGGGTCTAAATATGTGTGGGGTACATGATATATTTTGATACAGACCCACAATGTGTAATAAGCACATCAAGGTAAATGGGGTATTGATCACTTCAAGCATTTATTATTTCTTTCTGTTACATACATTCCAATTGTACTCTTTCAGCTCCTTTTAAATGTAAAATAAGCTATTGTTGACTGTAGTCACGCTGCTGTGCTATCTAACGCTAGATCTTAATCATTCTAACCATATTTTTGTGCCCATTTAGCCATCCTGCTGCTCCCATTCCCAAATAGCCTTCCCAGCCTCTAGTAACAATCATTCTACTTCTATCTCCATGAGTTTGATTAAATTTTTAGCTCCCACAAATAAGTGAAAAAACACAAAGCTTGTCTTCTGCGTCCACCTTTTCCCACTTAACATAGAATCCTCCAGTTGCATCCGTGATGCTGAAAATAACAGGATCTTGTTCTTTTTACGGCTGAATTGAATAATACTCCACTGTGTATATGTATCTCATTTTTAAATCCATTCATCTGTTAATGGACATTTTGGTTAATTACAAACCTTGGTTATTGTGAATAGTGCTGCAATAAACACAGGAGTGCTGATACCTGTGCAATATACTGATTTCCCGTCTTTGGGGTACATACCTAACAGTGAGATTGCTGGATCATAAGGTAGTTCTATTTTTAAGTTTCGAGGCACTTCCATACTCTTCTCCATAGTGGCGGCACTAATGTACACTCCCACCAGCAGTGTGAGGGGTGCCTTTTCTCCACACCTCCAGTATTTGATATTGTCTACCTTTGGTTTTAAGCTATTTTAAATGGGGCGAGATGATATCTCATTGTCATTTAGATTCACATTTCTTTGATGATCAGTTGCGTTAAGCACATTTTCATATACCTGTTTGCCATATGTATGTCTTCTTTTGATAAATGCCTATTCAGATATCTTGTCCATTTAAAAATAGGATTATTAGGTTTTTTTCTTATAGAGTTGTTTGAGCTCCTTATATATTCTAGTTATTAATCTCTTGTCAGATAATTAGTTTGCAAATGTTTTCTCCCATTTTATGGGTTGTCTCTTCATTTTGTTGATTGTTTGATTTACTGTACAGAAGCTTCTTAACTGGATAAGATCCCATCTGTCTCTTTTTGTCTGGTTGCCTATCTTCTGAGGTTTTACCAAAGAAATCTTTGCACAGACTAATGTCTTGCAAAGGTTTTCTTTTAGTAGTTTTGTAGTATGAGGTCTTAGATTTAAGCCTTTAATCCATTTTAATTTGATTTTTGTATATGGTGAAAGACAGAGGCCTAATTTTATTCTTCTGTCTATGGATAATCCTATTTTCCCAGCACTATTTATTGAAGATACTACCTTTTTTTCTAATATACATTAGTGGCACCTTTGCCAAAATTTAGTTCACTGTAAATATGTCGATATATTTCTGGGTTCTCTATTCTATTCCACTGGTCTATATGTCTGCTTTTATGCTAGTAGTTGTAGTACAATTAGAAGTCAGGTAATGTGATTCCTCCAGTTTTATTCTTTCTGTTTAGGAAAGCTTTGGCTATTCTGTTTTTTTTTTTTCTTTGTGGTTCCACATAAAGTTTTGGATCATTATTTCTTGTTTCTATGAAGAATGTCATTGGTAATTTGAAAGGGGCTACATTGAATCTGTATATTGCAGTGGGTAGTATGGAGATTTTAACAATATTAATTTTTCCAAAATCTATGAACTTGGAACATTTTTCCATTTTTGACATCCTCTTCATTTCTTGCATCAATATTTTACAATTTTTACTGTATAGATTTTTCACTTTTTTGGTTAAGTTTATTTCTAGGTATTTAATTTTATTTGTAGCTATTATAAATGGGTTGTTTCCTTGGTTTCATTTTCAGATTGTTTGCTGTTGGCAGATAGAAATGCTACTGGTTTTTGTGCGTTGATTTTTTATCCTGAAACTTTATTGAATTTGTCAGTTCTAACAGCTTTTTGGTGGGTTCTTTAGTTTTTTCCAAATATAAGATTATATCATCTGAAAAAAGGATAGTTTGACTTCTTCCTTTTCAATTTGGATGTCTTCTTTCTTTTGTCTGACTTGCTCTAGGTAGGACTTTCAATGCTAGATTGATTGACACTGGTGAAGTGAGCATCTTCTTCCAGATATTCAAGGAAAGGCTTTCAATTCTCCTCATATACTATGATATTAGCTGTGGTTCTATCATATATAATTTTTATTGTGTTGAAGTATATTTCTAATATATTTAGTTTTTTGAGGGTTTTTATCATAAAGGGGTGTTGAATTTTATCAAAAGCATTTTCAGCATCAGTTGAAATCGTCAGGTATATTTATATCACATTTATTGATTGGCGTATGTTTGACCTTCTTAGCATCTCTGGGATAAATCCCACTTGATTATGATAAATGATCTTTTAGTGTGTTGTTGAACTGTTTGTTATTATTTTATTGAGGATTTTTGCATCAGTGCATCAGAGATATTGGCCTAAAGTTTTTGTTGTTGTTGTTATGGTTTGATATCTTTGCTTTTGGTATCGGCATGATATTGATCTTATAGAATGAGTTTGGAAGTATTCCACTCTCTATTTTTTGGAATAGTTGGTGTAAGATTAGTATTAGTTCTTTAAATGTTTGGCAAGTTCAGCAGTAAAACCATCAAGTCCTGGCCATTTCCTTGCTGAGAGACATTTTTATTATGGTATTGATCTCATTCCTTGATGTTGATCTCTTCAGGTTTTGGATTCTGTCATAGTTGAATCTCAGTATCTTATACATGTCTAAGAATTCATCCCTTTCTTCTAGGTTTTCCAGGTTATTGGCATATAATTGCTCACAGTATCCTCTAATGTTCCTTTGCAATTTTGTGATATTATTACAGTGGTAATGTGTCCTTTTTATATCTCTAAATTATTTATCTACCTTCTATTTTTTCTTAGCCTGACTGAAAATTCATCAATTTTGTTTATCTTTTCAAAAGAAAGTTTTTCATTTTGTTGACTTTTTTAAATTTTTATTTATTTCTGTTCCAATCTTTATCATTTATTTTGTTATACTAATTTTGCATTTGATTTGCTCTTGCTCTCCCAATTCTTTAAGATTCATCATTATGTTGCTTATTTGAAGTTCTACCACTTTTTAAATCTAAATGCATATTTCCATAAATTTTCCTCTTAGTAGTTCTTTTGTTGTATCCCACAGGTTTTGTTATGTTGTGTTTACATTTTCATTTGTGTATATGCATTTCTTAATTTCCTTTTTAACGTCTTAATTAACCCACTGGGCATTCAGTAGCATATTGTTTAATTTCCATGTGTTTGTATAGTTTTCAGAATTCCTCTTGCTATTGATTTCTAGTTTTATTCCATTGTGGTTGGAAAAAACACTTGATCTAATTTCAATTTTTTTTTTAATTTCCAAGACTAATTTTGTGGCCTAACATAGGGTCTATCCTTTAGAATGATCCATGTGCTGAGGAGAAGAATGTGTATTCTGCAGCCATTTGATGAAAGACTATTGACCTGAAAATATTTATCAGGTCAATTTGATCTGTAGTGCCAATTAAGTCTCCTGTTTCTTTGCTAATTTTTTGTCCAGAAGACCTGTCCAATTCTGAAAGTGGGGTGTTCAAGTCTCCAACTACTATTGTATTGAAGTCTATCTGTCTCTTTAGCTCTAATAATATTTGCTTTGTATATTTGGGTGCTCAAGTGTTGAATGCATATATATATTTATAATTGTTGTGTCTTGCTGCTAAAATGACCGCTTATCATTATACAATGACTTTCTCATCTCTTTTAATGATTTTTGTGTTAGAATCTGTTTTATCTTATTTAAGTATGGCTACTTTTTCTTTTTTTCTTTTTTTGGTTTCCATTGACGTGGAATGTCTGTTTTCACCCCTTTATTTTTAGTCTATGTGTGTTTTTAGAGTGAAATTGTTGTTTCTTATAGGTAACCGATCATTGGGTCTTTTGAAAAATCTTATTAAGCCATTACATACTTTTTCATTAGAGAGTTTAGTCGGTTCATATTCAATGCCGTTATTGATAAGTAAGGACTTACTACTGACATTGTGATTTGTTTTCTGCTTGTTTTGTTTCTATTCCTTTCTTCCTTCATTCCTGTCTTCCTTTTGTGAAAGTGATTTTCTCTGTTAGTGTGTTTTGATTTGTATTTTGTGTATCAGCTGTAAATTTTTTTAATTGCAGTTACCATATGGCATGATTGCAATCTATTATATAAATCATTATTTTAAATTAATGACAAATTAACTCTTGATTGCGAAAGCAAACTAGCAAACAACCAAACAGAAAACTATTATAGACTCTGCCCTTTAACTTCATTCCCCATGCATTTTAACTTTTTCTTGTTTCTATTTACATCTGATTATACTGTATGTGTCTTGAAAAGTTGTTATTATTATTATTTTTTATTATTTCTTCTTTTGGTCTTTCTACTCAAGACATGAATAGAAAACACACCAGAATTACTGTGTTATAATATTTTATATATTTTCATGCATTTACTATTACCAGTGAGTTTTGTACTTCCGATGATTTCTTGTGGCTCTAACAGCATTCCTTATAGGACAGGTCTGGTGTTGATAAAATCCTTCAGCCAGCTTTTGTTCATCTGGGAAAGTCTTTATTTCTCCCTCATGTATGAAGGATATGTTCACTGGATATAGTATGCTGGTATAAAAGTTTTTTTTCTTCAGCATTTTTGATATGGCATGATACTCTCTCCTAAGATTTCCAATGAGAAGTTTGCTGCCAGTCATATTGGAGCTCCTCTACATGTCATTTTTAAATTTTTCTCTTGCTGTTTTTAGGATTCTTTACTTATCCTTGACCTTTTGGAGTTTATTTAATTCCCTGAAGTAGTCTTATTTGGTCAAGTCTACATGCTCTTCTATAACCTTCTTGTACTTAAATATTGGAATCTTTCTCTAGGTTTGGAGCATTATCTATTACTATTTCTCTGAATAAACTTTCTACCTTGATACCTCTGTCTATGTTCTCTTTAAGGCCAATAATGCTTAGATTTGCCCCTTTGAAGCTATTTTCTAGATCTCATAGGCATGCTTTATTCTTTTATGTTTTTTTTCTTTTGTCTCCTCTGACTGTGTATTTTCAAATATCCAGTCATCAAGCTACACATTCTTTCTTCTGCTTGATCAATTCTGCCGCTGAGAGATTGTGATGCATTCTTCAGGCTGTTAATTGAATTTTGTAGCTCCAGAATTTCTGATTGTTTTCTGAAAAATGTTTTAATCTCTTTGCTAAATTTATCTGATATTATTTCAAATTCCTTCCTTGAGTTTTCTTGAATTTCACTGAACTTCTTAAACATATCTATTTTCAATTCTCTATCTGAAAGGAGGTCACTTATTTCTTTCACTCTGGTATGGTCATTGGTGTTTTACTTAGTTCATTTGCTGAGGTCATGTTTTCCTGCACGGTCTTGATGGTTGTAGATTTTCATCAATATCTGGGCATAGAAGAATTAGAGATTTATTTTCATATTTGTAGTCTCAGCTTGTTTGTAACCATCCTTCTTGATAAGGCTTTCCAAATATTCATAGAGACTTGAGTGCTTTGGTCTAAGTCTTTGGTCACCACAGCCATATCTGCATTAGGGGACACCCCCAGCCCAGTAATGTGGTAACTCTTGCAGACTCATAGAAGTTCCACCTTGGTGGTCTTGTCTAAGATCTTTTGAATTACCTGGATTATGAAGCAGTGATTCTTTTTCTTTTCCTTTAATTTTCCCCAAGCAAGGGGAGACTGTATGTACTGATCTAACTGGAGTTATGGGTGGGGTAATGTAAATGTTCCTGTAGCCTACCCCAACTGGGAGTATGCTCAGTTATACTTGAAGCCAGCATAGTACTAGGTCTCACTGAAAGCCTGTGGTGACAACTCTTTGGCCACTGCTGATATTTACTCTCGGCTCAAGTCCTCTTTAGTCAGCAGTTGACAAATCCTGCCAGTTTGTTTCTTTCCCTGCAGGGTTCCCTTCTGGCCCAAGGTGGATCTAGAATTGCTGTCTGGGAGCTAGGCCTGGAATCAGAAACTTTAGGAATCTACCTGCTGCTTTATTTTACTGTGCCTGAGCAGGTGCCCAAGTTGTAAGACAAAGCCGTTACTCTTCCCACTTCCTACTTCAAGCAGCAGGAGTCTCTTCCCATGGCCAACACACCTGACAATTTGCTGGATCACACCTGAAGCTAACATGGTACTGAGTCTTTTCCACGGCACGTGCTGACTACCGCCTGGCTACCACTCATGTTTTTCAATGTCCAAGATCTCCTTCCCCAATAGGTAATGAATTCTTCAAGGACTGAGTCTTTACCTTTAGGGCAACAAGTTCCCTTCTGGCCCGGGGTGAATCTGGAGATGTAATCCAGGAGCTAGGACCTAAATGTGAGCTTCAGGAGTCTGGTGCTTTGTTTCGCTCTGGCCGAGCTGGCCTCCCAAGTTACAAAACAAAGTTCTCTTGCTGTTTCACTCTCCTTTCCTCAAGAGGAAGAAGTATCTTTCCAAGCAGCAAGTAGTGATACCTGCAGTTGGAGGAGGAGTGACACTAGCACTCCCCTGGCTGCCCCAGTTGATGTCTCACTGGGTCACATGCACCCCAAGTCCACTGGTTCCACACCCAACACAACACCAGGACTTGCCCAGGATTTTCAATCCTTGTTGCTAAGACTACCCTTCAAATTTATTTAGGACCCCAAAGTGCTTTAGTCCGTGATGGTAGGCCTAGCTGGAACTCAGGTTATGGCCTCTGAAATGGAGGATTCTGCTCTGCCAGGGCTGGTCTAAATGCTCTCTCCATAGATGCTGGCTGAATTCTACCCTGTATTGCTTTCCATGGTGACGGAGCAGCACTGTATTCCAATGCCACCTTCCATAATCACTTCACTTTCCCTCCTGTAAACACACAGATTGTCTCCCTGCCATGCAGCACTGCTGCTGTTGGGGAAGGAGTGGTGTAGGCAATTCAGGGATCATATTTGTCTTTCTAGCACTCAGCAAAAATAATTCTTTAATCAGTTGCACTGAATGTGATCCTACATTGCTGGAATGCTGTATGACCTTCATCTCTGCCAGCATTCCTATATCAACCCATTGTGCCAGCCCTGGATGGTCAATGATGGAAGCTGGATAATATGAATTGGTAAAGTTATTTTCTCTAATTGATTTTTTAGTGCTTCTTGCATGCAGCATGCTCTCTTGTGGAAATTAACATGCAATACACATTTTATTACCACTGTTGTAGGTCTACCCGAAATCCTCCCCCTAAGACCTCTTTTTAGTTTTCTAGTCTTTTATCCTACAGTTATTCTTACTAGCTAAGTTGTTCCCTGCTTTCCATGAGTAACAGCCTTTAACAAGTTCCTTTCACACAAAGTGAATGACCAAAAATTCCACCTGAAAATCTTCCAATTGGGAGGATTTTCTCTCAACTGTGTCTTTCACTGATACTCCCGAGTGGGGCTTTAATAGATCCTTTAGCTTGTTTCCACCCGCTATGTCACCCATCTCTGAACAGAACTTATAATTTTCCTTCATCAGGTGAGCATTAAGGAGCCTCACACACAAAATAATCATAGCCGAAGTGGTGAATGATACGGATGTCTTAGTCATCTTCTTGTGTAGTTTGCTATGACCTCTGGCTCTGTTCACCTATAATTTTGCATGCATTATTTTCTATTTTTATAAAAATATTTGTCCTACTCTTATCCTCACTTATGATTTGTTGGATCTGACAGAACTGAGGGCATTAGGGAAAATTTGGGCCTAATAGTTAATTTATGTGCCATGATCAAGACTCCATTGTTACTAGGGCCCAGTGGCAGGTCAGGATTTTGAAAAAATAATGTATATTTCTATACTACAGATGACACAAGTTTGTTCTGACATCTTAGGAATCTACATTTTGCTTTTCCTCTTGGTATTACCCATAAAATCCACCTGACAATGTTTCCCATTTCCTAAAGCTCTAGTATCACTGTGCTTAGCAGGTTTTATGATAAAACAGTCAGAATTGATTACACAACAGCATAGAGCTGCTGCACAGCACTTCTTCTGATCTGATCTCCACAGTGAGCAAGAATCTTTCATGTCAGTTAGTTAATGTGTTGGAGCTGTATTTCTAAGTGTAGAATGCACTTCTAAACCTTTAAGAAGCCTACTAGATATTCTGTGTCCTTCTTAGTGGTATGATGGATAAGATGAAATCATTTATCCTTGATTTTGGAGAAAGGGTTTCTCACCAGCTCCAGATCACATCAAAATCTCCATTAATATAGTGCACGTTTGAATATTTGTAGAGTTAATATCCCATTCTTTTTGGTTTGATGCAAATGGCACAATATTATTGAAACAGTGGATCTATATGCTGTTCTGTGGAAAATCCAGGTGGTTCCAGTAATTTTAGCTTAAACTATGATGAAGGTGAGAGAATTAATACAGTATTGGAACAAGTTGTAAATAAATATTGCTGTCTGTAACATGTGGATGTGAACGGTTTCTGAGCTTCCTTCCTACAGAGATGCAAGATAATGCAATATACCTAAAACTATGATTGTCTGTTTTACAAGAGATAGTCTTTTATGTTTGTAGCATTACAACATCATTTTCCAATTCCATCTTGGTTGTGAAGGGGACATACTAGTAAACCAAATCAAATATGCTGACAGTCACTACTGCTGAATCCTCATTCTTTACCTTTTTATAGATGGCACTAATTTTGGTCATTTTCCTCATGGTTTTACTTTATTTCTTAAACTTGCTTTCCTAGCCAGAGGAATGAACTAGTTTTAGAGGCTTCCACTTAGGCTGTCTGACTAGAGTGGCTTTAAATAAATAAAGATAATTAAATCAAAATGGGGTTTCAGTGAAATACCAATTATTTCACAGGTAAATAAGCCAAAATAGGTTTCTATGAAATAGCAAGTATTTCATCTCTTACTATACATTCCTAGACTGGGGAAATGACCAGTTGCTAAGTCTTTGAAGCCAGTTGGATGTACAGTGTGGCAGACTTTTCAGGTGACTCCATTTACTTGCCTTCCATCCCAATGCTAACAGAAGACCATGATATGCTTTGTGTTCTATGTATCAATGTAATCAGTACAGACATATATAGAATGGTGCTCTCTTTGCCCTCATGTATACTTAGCTAAGCAAATGGGTGTAGGGTGAAATCCATTACTATACACACATGCAATAAAATTGTAGGGTCTTGAGAAACTGAATTCTCTTCCAGTTGATAGTTTTGTTTGGGAATATCAGTTCAGTCTGGAAGCTGGGTAATATATTGTGGTATTTGGGGGAAATTTCTGTCATCTCCCTGATTATCCATTCTTGCATTTGCTTGAGTTTATAGATTGAGCACCACCCGTGCTGACTGCCTCTGAACATACAAGTATTGTAAAACAAAAACAAAAAACAACAACTATTTTTTTAATGTCTCTGTGAGTTAGAACTCACTCTTACCTTTCATTCACCTACCTTTCTTCTGATGGTTAACTGCCACAATCTTGCCTCTCTGGTTTCTGGACCTTGTTGTCCTTATAACTATCAGGGAGCTCAGTCTGTAATAACACCTTCTACCAACATCACTGGCTTAGGGAGGGCAATCAACACTGAATTTCTCACTTGTGATGGTGCCTCTCTCAGAAACAAGTTTCTTAACTTTTTGACCTTCATATGAAACATAGGCAGGTTTTGGGTTTTCTAGCCTTACATTGTATAACAATCAGGGTTCTCCAGATAAACAGAACCAATAAAAGAATTACTATATTTGTTTATAGAAACCATTAGAAGATGTTGGTTTACACAATTATAGAGAAAAGATGTCCCACAATCTGCAGTCTGCAAGCTGGCGAACCAGGGAAGCCAGTAGTGTAGTTTGAAGGCATGAGAACCAAAAAGCTAATGGTGTAAATTCCAGTCCGAGCCTGAAGGCCTGAGAACCAGAGGTGCAGAGGTCAGGTCTGTGTCTCAGCTGAACAACTGTGTAGAAAGATCATGTATGTCACTTAATGAGTTGGAGCTGTATTTCTAAGTGTGGAATGTACTTCTAAACCTTGAAGAAGCCTATTAAGCATACCACTAAGAAGGACACACAATGACCTCCCTCTTTTTTTTTGTTCTATTCAGGCCCTCAATGGATTGAACAATGCTTATCCCCATTGGGGAGGGCCATCTACTTTATTCAGCCCACCAATTCAAAAGTTAATCCCTTCTCAAAACACCCTCAGAGACACATCTGGAAATAATGTTTAACCAAATATCTGGTATCCTGAACCAGGTTGACATGTAAAATTAACCACCACAAATACTGTATCTATTACCACATGCTCATTCATCTAAGTCTTTAAAAAAAACACTTTTAAAGTTACAATTTATCCCCAATAAGTCAGGTATTTTAAAGTATGATTTGATAATTTTTGACAAATATATACATCTGTTAATGTGTCACTAGACTCAAAATAATAAACATACCCATTATGTTCAAGTTTCTTTATTCCCTTATGCAAACCAATTCTGTCTCACCACTACCTCCCATCTCCATGCTGTGACTGAATTGCTCTGTCACTATATGGTTAGCTTGAGATTTTTGAATTATAAATGAATGGAATATTTATATTCCACCCCACACAGGGAAAATTTGTGGAGTGAAGAGAGTATTCTTTATTTTGACTGAAATGGAATTTACAGAACTAAGGTATTGTCAAAATTCATAGAAATGCACATCTAAAAAGAAGAATTTTTTTGTCTGTTAATTTTACCTAAAAAAAAGACATACAAAAGATGAAATATTTTATGAGATTCAAAAGTATTTCTGATATAGCCCAAGATCAAAAAGTGATAGATACAACAATCCAATCCAGCCTGTCTGACTTCAGAGCTGAATTTTTGAGCACTTTAATTATGGTGTAAATTTATTTTTAAAAAAGAATTACTTTAATGTGATAATTTTAAAAAGTCACCCATGCACTATTTAAACACTTCTAGACTTCTAAAATGTTACTGTAGTGATTATTTCCTTTGAAATGTAAGTAGAAGAGGCTTATTTTTATAAACATCACACTCTGCCAGGGGACTTTCTTGACTTTTCCTTCCTATCCCACACCTCATCAAAAACATAAACAACAGTTATTACAAGTAGCTTAGCTTAAAATAGCTCTGAGTTGACAAAAGTAAAAAATTATATTTGGATTATAATTCCATGTCAATTTACATCAGAAATTATAATTGATAGTCAAAGAACACACAGACATAGAATATAGATACTTTTTGAAATTCTAGATTATTGACATAATATTTCAAATTGTTATTTAAGGAAATTGAAGTTCATAAAATAACAGGATTCATTTGACGTTATCTAGTACTTAGTTGAGAAAGAGTCACAACTAAATCATGAATTCTGTGATTCAGACCAGTACTCTTTCTTCACTCATATGTAGTTATCTTTGCCCTGGGAAACAATGTTCTTCTGAGAACTTGAGAAGAGACATGGCATTTGTAAGTAAAGCTAGAGATTAATCAATTTGTAGATCTCTCACCTACGTTGATTTATGTATTTACCTTATAGGAAATATATCCTAGCTGAATTACAGGAAGTTGGCAGAAGGGAGCAGAATACTTTCAGGAAAGAATAATTATTATAAAAGAAGTCCTTATTAGAAAATTAGTGGGGACTTCTGCCAAGATGGCCGAATAGGAACAGCTCCGGAGGGCAGTTCCCAGCAAGAGGACAGCAGAAGGCAAGAGATCTCCATATTTCCAACCAAGGTACCAGGTTCATCTCAATAGGACTGGTTGGACAGGAGGTGTAGCCCAAGCAGGGCAAACCGAGGCAGGTGGGGTGTTGCCTCACCTAGGAAGTGCAACAGACCAGAGCACACCCTCCCCCAACAAAAGGAGGCCATCGGGGACTTTTCTGGTTACTCTGGTGCTTGGGTTCGGATGCTGTGCTTCTCCCACAGTCTTTGCAGCCCACAGACCAGGAGATTCCTGCCGGGCGACAGGTGGTCACGGGTTTCCAATGCAAATCTGATGGCTGATTCAGCATGGGTTTCCAGGACATACCTGAGCAGCCATTTTAGCTGGCATCTGGAGCACCTGCAAGACAGAGTCACCCATACCCTTGAGAGAAAGGGGACTAAAGGTGTGGAGCCAGGTGATCTGACTTGGTGGGTCCTACTCCCACGGAGACCAGCAAAATGAATCCCACTGGCTTGGGCTTGTTGCAGCCAGCACAGCAGTTAGAGCTTGACCCAGGATTGTCGAACTCCATGGGGACTAGGTTGTCCACCATTAACAAGGCAGCCTGCCATTACTGAGGCAGCCCACCATTACTGAGGCAGTCTGTCATTACCGAGGCAGTTCTAAACTTACCTGTGTAAACAAGAGAATATATTTTGCATAAATACATTGCATTAATCATTTTTTAAACATTTTCTGTATTTCATGACTCTTTGACCTCTTGAGGTATTTTGGTCCCAGGCTCCTCCCAGGCTTAGCTAATTTCTAGAGATAGCAAACAAGTTGGATTTGATTTGAAAACTAGCCAATCTAGAGTCCATACCCTAGTCTCCTCTTTTTTTCAAACTGGTACACACCACGCAAATATTCTTCGTGCCCTAAATCACCCTACGGATTAACTTATCTAATCCAAGATTTACTTAGCATGCCTGCGCGGTCTCACCCCTTCCTGTGAGAACCACAATAATGGCTTTGACCTATGGTTTCCCTGTGCTTTTTCTGCCTTCTGACTGAACTTGGTGCTTCCTCATGAGTCCCTGCGTGGAAACTAGGCCCTTTTCCCTTGGGAACTAGGCCCTCTTCTCTAGGAAACTAAAATTAGTAAACTATTCCTTTTCAAGGCATTTGTTTTTACATCTGTCATCTTTCCATATGTGACTGAAACAAAATCAGAGTATATTTTAAAACATACATTCACTTTACTGCTATAAATGAACCTGTATTAACACTGGTAGAACTAGGACCAAAATAGCATTACCCTTTCTTGAAAAAAAAAAAGTAAGGAAATGCTGGATAACAACATACATTTTTATCTATAATTCTATTGTTGCACAAAATTCTGTCAACCAGAAGGCTAAATTCTATTATATTGATAGCATTCCCAGGTCAGAAGACAGAACTTTAGTATCTTTTGTCTGAACTCTGCCACTTACAAATAATGTGGTCTTAAGAGAATTAGCCATATATATCTGTACAGTGTTTCCTCTTTTGTCTAATCAACATGATCCACATATGTTCTCCCTATCTGATTTCTGTGAGTAATACTTTCTCACACATTTACTGTAAACCTACAGTGTGACAGTCAACATGCTAGGCCATCAGATTAAATACAAACATGAAGGAAATTTGGCATTTTCCATTGAATGAAATGAAAATTTCATGTAAATATGCCATGGAGAGTTAAAAGAGGTATGTGGATTAAATTGTTTTTCATCATCATTTCCTTTATTAATTGCATATTAAATTCAGATAGAATTAACAGCATCAATAAAACCTGTAATATAGGATATAAAACATACAAGGTAGATATAACTGACCAATAATTTCATATTTAAAGATTTTTTTCAGAAATCTGGAAAGCTCTGTATTAAATCCAATCAGTAAATGCCAAACAAATAAATGAAAAAGAACACATAATACACCTAAAAGAACACATAGTGGGAGACGAGAGATGAAAGGCCCCAGTATCCAAAATTGAGCAATATACCATACTGCTTATTCTCAGCTCTTTTAAGTTCTGGATAATGTGTACAGGAGCCTTTCCTAAAATCTCTTAAATTTATATCATATACATTCTCTGCATAAAAAGAGGTTCCTACCCATCACTGTACAAAGTGTAGGCTCTTTATTTCTGTATTCTCATTTTACAGCTTTTTTTTAAACAATGGAATATTGTTTCCTTTCATTCAAACTGAATGAGTATTGGAAAATGGAAGTAAATATTTGTATATGTGTGTGTCTGTGTTTGTGCATCTGCCTGTATATACATAGTATATAGGTCCCATTAACATAAGTTTCATCATTAAAATAATGTTTTGAAACAATTTATAAATTATATAAAATACATTTGGTAGTGATAAATAAAAGAAAAACTACAAAGTAGTTTTATAATATGTCAGGCATATAGTATGACCACATAGTAAAGAGATTTGAAAAATAACAATGACTTCCTTTTGTGAGATGTGGCCAAAAAAAAAAAAAAAAAAGCAATAATACTTTTTCCTGAATATACAGATACTTCTGAGTTCTTGTGACTTTTAGAGTGGAAAATAAAACCTTTGCAAAATAAATCTACTTACTAAATTGACCTGTTCCAAAGCATTTTATTTGAAAAGGCAATAACTTTAATATGTCTTTTTAAAATTATATTTTTAAAGTTTATTTTCCAAAAACTGCATTTTAATTTGGGCATTTAAAAAAGAACTGTGAAGAATGCACCTCAGGCTATTAAGACAAATAGGAAAATATTAGTAAGCTGTATTAAGCTATGTTAACAAATGTACAAGAAAAAATATTTATCCATATCTTTGTTATAACTATATGTAACAGATACGGCAGAATTTTACTTATATGTAACAGATACGGCAGAATTTTACTTAACCTGATTTTTAAAGATTTTACTAGTTAATTATAGCTAAAATGGGTGATATTTGCCCAATTTTCCTAATCCTTCTGGCACACAATGCTGAATATTTATTTTTAAGGTCTGATCTGTCCTAAATTTGAGAAAATAAATTAAAGTTTATGTTTAAGACTTAGATTTAATGCTGCAACACTGTACTATTTTTCCATAAAGACCTAGCATCCTTTTTCTTTTAACAAGTAGGAAGTTTTTCTCTACTAATCATTTTTAAAAATACTTTTAAAACTCAAAATACTCCATAACAAAGTTAATCACTAATTGCATATCCCTTTAGTAAAAAAAGGCACTTATTTATATTAATATTAATAAGTTAAGTAATTGATAAGATCATTACTATTAATTAATTGACCACTAATTACATATCCCTTTAGTAAAAAACAGTAACTTATTTAATATGGTCAGTTGTATGATAATTTAGTGTATTTTCAAAACAAAATCAGTTTAGCAAAAATTTTGAACTACCATTAGACTTTCATATTTCATTCTGAAATTGACCCATATCCCTTCCAGAAAAGTCGGAAAATGATTGGGGTATGGGTAAAGAAAAGGCAGTTTTGTAGTGTCTTAGAAATTTTAGCATATAAGAAGTGGGTCATTTTTTGCCAGAGGCTGCTCTAGAAATTTTTATTTTTTTAATTTTTTTTATTGGTTGGAGGTGAAAGAAGGCTTTAGGGTAGCAATATGTTTGGGAATGTAGTTATGCTACATTGTTTATAGATGGAGCCCCAAGCTATCTCATGTGAAAATAAGGTATTTTTGAATTGCTTAAAGATGGTGTAGATTACTAATAACTTGAAGCCTTAGAGAGATCCCTGTCCACAAGCTACCTGTTGACAGTGCTACCCATTCCTTCCCAGAGTCCCAAGGAATAGTTCTAAAGAACAATCATAAAAGGTTGCCTATTTTTCAGTTTCATAGTAAGAAGAATATAGTCAGATACCAAGTCATCTCTCATACACAAAGCTAAATTAGAACAGAAAGACAAAATATTCTGCAAAGTTGGCCAGCAACAGAAAAGTATAAAAACCTTGATAGAAAGGTAAAATATAAAAAACTTTCTTGAAACAGGGACCATGTCTTGTTTTCTTGTGTGTTTGTGTATATGTGTGTGTGTGTATAAACACATATGTGTATAAATACACACATATATACATAAATTTAAATGTACATATATACATATGTGTACGTGTGTGTGTGTGTGTGTATATCAAGAAATATATATAAGTGTTTGTGTGTGTATACATTTGACCACATTGACAGTGTCACACCCTTAGGTTATAGAGTTATAAGTTACAGGGTTATTACATCCTATTCAATCACATATATAATCTGTTATTGAATGCTTAATGTTTGTTTTGATTCTGTATTCTAAAAATATAAAAAGAACAATTACAATTCCTGAACACCACTATTTTCACGTAGAATTGGATGGAAAGACAATTGTAGAAAATGTATTTTCACGTAAGTGATGTGACCAGTTTAAGTATGAGATACTACAAGGGCATATAGGAGGGATGAATCATAACTCATTTCTGAAGGTCATTCATATTTCCTTGGCTTAAACAATTTTATATTAAAATTAATTTTAAATGTAGATCATTATCAAATCATTGCCTTTTAAACAGTGTTAATATTCATTGTGATAAAGTTATGGTTTAGATAAGATCATTAGTGTTAGAAAGCAAGAACAGAATACTTTGACTTTAACAAATAATTGTGGCATAATGAAATCTGATGTCCCATTTACCAAAGTAAGAATTCCTCACCTGTACAAGAATATATAACCATTCAAGAAGCTCAACTTACCGTAAAGAGAAATAAATGAAAAGAATACTACTAATAAGAATACCACAAATAGGTACTTATTTGTCAAACTGCTTAAAACCAATAATAAAACGAAAAATCATGAAAAGGAGAATAAAAAGAGTACAACAACAACAACAAAAATCTGTTAAGAGCTTAGAAAATGTCAACATAAAACTTTATACTCAATAAGAATATTCTGTGAAAATGAGTTTCAAATGGAGACATCAGTTATGTGAATTTGTAACCAAGAGAAGTTCACTAAGAGAAATTCTGAAGATATAATACAAAATGAAATGGGTCTAAGGAAGGCAAGAAAGACATCAGGAATGGCATATAAGTGTTTATAAGACAGATAAACAAAAAATGTTTCTTTATGTACTTTCTTGAAATGATAAATAATAAAGAAAAAATAATAGCATTATACACTGAGGTTTAAAACATAAGTACAAATAAAATATATGACTATATAAGCAAAAAGTGTGAAGAGAAATAAAATTATAGTCTTATAACAGCTACAAATATAAAGCACATAATATAAATTGGAAAATAAGGAGTGTGATTTCTTAAGTGAAGTGGGAAGTGGAATAAAATGGCACATATTAATTCTAAGTTAATTTTGGTGAGTAAAGAATGTATAATAAAATACCTAGAGTAATAAAAAAAAGGATAGATAGAGAACAGATATAAAAAAGTCAATACAGAATACAATTAGAAAATTCAATGAAATACTGAAGACTGACCATTCATATGCAAAAGAATAAAGCTAGACGCCTGTATTTCACCATATACAAAAATTATCTCAAGATGAATTTTCAAAATTGGCTTAACAGGATTCTTGCTAAAGGCAAGCCAAATACGTAGACATTAGAGACAATACATTTAATCAGATATTGAGAGTGGGAAGACTGGCCACACTGACTTAACAAGATTCTTTTCTAAAATTGGGCTCACGAGGCAAGGGGTAAGATGACAGGCCAAAGGCAGAGAAGCCAGCCCAAGTCAGGGTCTAGCTGAAAGGAAGACCCAGAGGAGACTTAATGGTTTGATCAAGGAGGAAGTCTTTGTTAGTACATTTTATTTCATTGATTGAATGAGACAGTCTTGCTATCTGTCTGGAGTACAGTGGTGCAATCTCAGCTCACTGCAGCCTCTGCCTCCCAGATTCCAGCAACTCTCGCTCCTCAGACTCCTGAGTAGCTGGAATTACAGACGTGTGCCACCATGCACAATTAATTTTTGTATGTTTAGTTCAAATGGGTTTCTATCATGTAGTTCAACTCCTGACCCCAAGTGATCTGCACCATCTCAGCCTCCCAGAGTGCATAAGCCACTGTGCCTGGACTGTCAGGTGCATTTTTTTTTCTTTTTGAGATGGAGTCTTGCTCTTTAGCCAGGCTAGAGTGCAGTGGCACAATCTCGGCTCACTGCAACCTCCACCACCTGAGTTCAAGCGATTCTTCTGCCTTAGCCTCCTGAGTAGCAGGGACTACAGGCACGTGACACTATGCCAGGCTAATTTCTGTATTTTTAGTAGAGACAGGGTATCACCATGTTGGTCAGGATGATCTCGATCTCTTGACCTTGTGATCCACTCACCTCGGCCTCCAAAGTGCTGAGATTACAGGCTTGAGCCACCACGCCCGGCCTGTCAGGTGCATTTCAAAATTTAAAAGCAAATGTAGAATTAAGGAAAAAAGTGAAAAAATATGTGGAAAATGTAAATAAAAGTCACATGGAAGTTGTGTAACTGCAAAAACATAATAAAACGTAAACTTAGAGTGATAATGAGCCAATTCGTCAGGAAGACACAATTATCCTAAATTTTTGTGTACCTAATGTAAGAACCTCAAAATATAGAAAATAAAAAAAGAAATAAAGAGAAAAACATTATCAACTAGATTGACTTTTGTAATCTATAATAATGAGAGGTACAGGAATCAATAAAATAAAAAACACAAAGTAAGAATATTTTATAAGGCAAAGTTATTTTTACTGAAAAAATTAACACAATTGATAAATTCCTGCAGATTATAACCAAGATAAAAGGAGCAAACACATATTACCAACATCAGAAATTGAGTAAAAGTTATTACTGCAGATGCTATAGAAATTTAAAAATATGAAGAATTTATGAACACATGTGCAACATAGTTGAAATGGACACAGTTAAAAACAAAATTTAGGAAATATAATTTAAGGACCCATTTTAAAAATAAATACTTCTATATCTGTTGAAAACATGAGTTTTATTTAAAGAATAAAACATAACAAAACCTCCATAAAAGAAAATATGACACAGATACTTTCATTAGTGAATATTAAAAGAAAATTTGGGGAAGTTTTATAAAACGGATATCAATTTTTTCATAAAACAGAGGAGAGAATACTCTCTAACTGATTGTGAGTTCAGAATAAGACTGACACTAAAACTTGATACATATATAAAAATTAAATAGAGATCTATATACCTAAAGAAAATGAAAGCAAAAATTCTCAACAAAAGTTTGTTAAATAAAAATTGATATTAGGATCTAGTGGGTTTTACTTCAAGAATAAATGGTTAGTTAGGCATTTGAATATTAATCAATGTGTTTCAGCATTTTAACAAAATGAAAAAAATTAACAATATGTTAATGGTTGCAACAAAATTCAACACATCTGTAATAAAATTCAACATCAAGTCAACATTCATGGTAAAATCACTAAGAAAATTAGAACAGAAGATAACCTCATTTGCATAAGGAACATTGGTTAAAATTGTCAGATAATATCATATTCAGGAAGAAGTGAAAATTTTTCTATAATGCTCATGAATTGGAAAACTCAACAGAAGTAAGATGTCAGTTCTCCACAAATTGATCTATATAGCCAATTCACCCATAGCAATATTATTTTTGGAGAAATCGATAAGTTGACACCAAGATTCACATGAAAAATCAATTGATCTAGAATAGCTAAACTGAGCTTTGAACAAAGTTGAAGAACTTAACGTGATTTCAACACTGGAACTACAGATATCAAGACAGTAATGTGATGGTGAAAGGAGTTGAGGATAAATGAAAGAGAATAGTGCACCTTGAACTAGAGTCACACATTTATTGCCAATAAAGGCAGTTCAAAGGAAATGATATACTTTTTAGCAAATGGTGATGAAAAATTGCATACTCATAATAATAATAAAAGAACTTCCATCCTAATATCACATCCTCCTAAAAAAGTAACTCTTAATTGATAATAGATATAAATGTCAAAGTGAAATCTAAAACATTTCTAGAAGAAAGCATCAGAGAAAACCTTTACAAAAGTGGATAGGCAAGTGATTCTTAGCACAAAATGTACCTGTTTTAAAAAGTGATGAATTATACATCATAAAAATATAAAAATTCTCTTCTTCAAAAAATAATAGTGAAGAAATATAAATGCAAGCTACAAATGAGAAGATATTCAAAATTTAAATAGCAGACAAAGCACATGTGTCTAAAATATATAATGAACTCCTACAGATTATTAATAAAACACAAACAATCCAATAAACAACTGGGTGGATAACTTGGACAGAAACTATGCTAAAGAAGACAAATCAGTGTCCAATAAGATGAAAATATATTCTGCATCATTAGATGTTAGGAAAATAAAACTAAACCCCATTGCAATACTCATTTCACACTTACTTAAATGACTAAAATTCAAAAATGATGGAAAGGATATGGAGCAATTTGATCTGTCCTACATTGCTGATCGCAGTGTAAAAGTGGTACAACTACTTGGGAAACCAGTTTGGAAGTTTATTACAAAGTGAACAATGCAGTTACCATACATCTCAGCCATTTTACTGCCAGTTGTCTATCTAAAAGACATAAACATTTGCCCAAAAACGTCTTGTATCTGAATATATTTAACATTTTAAAATCGTAATGTTATAAAACTATAATTAACTCAAATTTTATTGCACAGGTAAATACATGAACAAATACAGGTGAATACATAAATTTTCCAAGTTTATCTGAAGGAGTACTGTTCAGAGAAAAGAAGAAATAAACTACTGACATGCACAGCAACATAAATGAATCTCACATACATTATTCTGACTGAAAGGAGACAGTCACAGAGGAGTACATACTGCATGGTTCCATTTATATGAGTACCTAAAACAGGCAAAACTAATCTATAGGGGTCAACATAAGATTACTGGTTTCCAGTGGCAGAGCATTGGGTAAGATTGACTGCAGAGGCATAAGGAAACTGTTCTTTTATCTTGACTGAGGTGGTTGTTAAATGAGTGCATACATTTGTCAAGCATTTCACCTAAAATATATGTAATAATTATTATCCGTATATTTACCAAAATCAAATTGATAAGAAAAACAGAAAAGTAATATAAAAATATTTATTTTCTTTTTACGCACTAAAAGTAAGAAATTAAAGTGATAGTACATTTTATAATTTCATTGTTTCTCTTATTTATTAAAAGTATTGTTATAATATATTCATACATGTTAATTTCCCCTAGTTATTAAGTCTTCTTTTTTTTAATGAAGCCTAAACACTTAAGCACAATATTTTTCTCCTGTACATTTTCTAGCTACTATTTGAGTAGTCTAGCTTCTGATGTTTTTGATTGGTCATAGTCATTGTTTTCCTACATTGAGAAAGAGAGAGAGAGAGAGAGAGACAGAAAGAGAGATAGAGACAAATGAGTAAATTAGATGCAGAGGATGTCTTAAGTGGGAACTCTGTGTTTGTGAACATAATGACCATTTCACTGTCAGCTGAACATGAGAGGACAAGACAATTAGGCATCACAAAGGAAAAAAAAAACATGGAGAAGAAAAGCTGCCAAAATATTCCACTAATTAAAGTTTTTGGCTGACTGCAAAAGCAAGAGAGGACAGGATGTGACAGCTTTTCTACTGAACTTTGGTTATGTAATTGATGAAAATGTCCTTTGTCATTGAATCATAAGGCCATGAAGATGTAGGTAAGCTATTACATATGTTTTTATACTATTTTATATTTTAACAATTTTTAAATGTTTTAAAGTTCAAATAAAATACTGACTATATAGTTAAGCATAAAATTAAGAAATGTACATTAAGTTTCTTCAGGTAATGTAGGTATTTCTGTGACTTCTCTGGGACAATCAGATATTGTGCTAGTTGTGCTACATGAGTCTGATTGAGTTTCTGACCTGTAGATCATAGTATAGGCATAATGATGTATACATAAATAATTATATAGCAAGTAATACTTTGGAATATTGATCACTGAATTTTCCATTCTTTTTGTCTTAAGTTTAATTCTTTTCTAATCATTCATAGTCATCCATTATTCCTTGAGGAAAATTAACATTTTGATAGGTTATGGTGAGTAGAACAAGGACAATGCTTAGTTTTAATTTGCTCATATTTTATTTCACATATTGACTATTGGGTACAATAAAGGATGTCAAAGTGAATCAGGGCTATGGGGTATATCTTATATGTAAGTGAACTGGGAAAAACCAAAGATGAGGGGTCCTGAGGAAAAGGAGATGAACAGCCCTGCCTTGAAGAAGACTTAAGGAGCCTTATAGATGTTGTGCTATTGTGCACCATCCCAAAAAGCATCAGGCTTTCAGATAAGTGAACTCAGCTCTAACTCATTAGAAGAAACAAAAACAAGTTGGAAAGAAATGCCAGTCTACTCCATCTCCTTTGTCCATTCAGTTTTTCAAACAAACTTCCCAAAAAACTAATGAAATTGTTTCAGAATTCTTTGAAACCCACAGAGCCATTAGAGGATAAGAACACGTGTACAATACAACATGTGCACTTGGGTATAACCGAATTGTTGTTAAAACATATCTACTTACAAACGTAATTGTAAAAACGTGTTATAATAAGGTTACGTACTAAAGACCTGAACGCAATAAAAATGAAAGGCAACTAAAATGCCTAGAGAAAGAAAAAGTCTTCCTTAGAGCAGATGGAATATCCACAATTTTATAAAACCAGTAATATAGATTTCACTATTTACAGTTTTAACTGCTTTCATTTTCAAACACGTTTAATCATTTAATATCACCCATTAGGTATCATCATCTCCAGTTCACCAATGAGGAAGCTGAGTTAGAGAGATAGTAAATAACTTACTTAGTAAAGCAAACAAACAAAAAGTTTAAAAATAAGATAAATTGAGCAAAAAATCTTGCTCAGTTCTACATAGTGAAAGTGCTGGTTGGGAAGAAAGTCATAAAGGGATGTGTGAAGGGTAAAAACATTCAGGAAAAACAACATGGAAAAATGAATTACATGTTCAGAGAAGAGTATACTTGAAGATTGAATGTCTGTGTGTATTACGGATTCATTTATGGTGCCTTCGTCCTCCCACCCAAGACATATTTAATGCCACCAAACACTCTGTTAAAGAGTAGCTGAATAAGTAGCACATGGTGGGGAGAGAAGTACTGAGAAATGTTTATGAGAGAACAGTGTTTTAGTGTTTCTTACCATGCTGAAGAGGAGTGAAAAGAATAATCACAGAGAGAATGTTAAGTTTGTATGACATTATTTTCTTTAAGGGTATTGTTCACTTGCAACCAATCACAGGAAAATAAAAGTAAAGATGATATTGATCAAACAATTAGCCATCGATTAGAAATAACGATATTTATGGACAAAGGAATTGATATGATTTAAATAAGATTAACAAAGTGGATCATAAGCCTTAATTCAGTAGCACATGCGTGAATCATACACTGGTACCAATCTTTAATAGTAAAGTACCAAAAGGACAACAACAGAACATTTCTGGCGTTATTGGTATGAGGATTCAAAATCAAGCATTTAAAAAATCACAAAATGGAGAAAATGAAGAAAAAATAAGAGTTTAAACATCAGATTAAAGTAAACAGAGATGGATTTATATTAAAGATAGCTGATACATATATAGGTCTCACTATTTACTATTTAACTGCTTTAATATTCAAGCATGTTTAATCATTTAATCTCACCAATGAGGTATCATTATATACAGTTCACAGATGAGGAAGCTAAGTTAGAGAGAAATTAAATAACTTGCTTAGTAAAGCAAACAAGCAAGAAATTTTAAAAAATAAAATAAATTGAGCAAAAATTTTGCTCAATGCCACATAGTAAACAAATGTTGTATTGAATATTATTTGTTGTTACACAGGCATGTATTAGATTCTGTGTTCTTGTCCAACACACTATATTTTCTCTCTATATTTAATTAATAATTTAAATTATCTACAAAGGGTGTGCTAAATACCCTGAGTATTTTTATGTACTTACATATTGTTTAAAACCATCTTATATAGTGAAAATAGAAAATATATGTTAATTGCTGAATTGCCTTTAAAATGGCTTACTATTTGTCAACATTTTAAATTATTGATTATCTGTCTTACATACCCACAAAAATAAATTCTAATAGCATTAAATAATTTAAAATAATATTTAGTGGCATCAATATCAAAGTGTCCTTTCTAGAGGTAATTCTCAAATAACACATGAGCTTTTCCTCTTTTACCCTAATAGTTATCTTACACAGCAAAAGTTATTTATTTGTAGTTATCTCTCCTTTATTTCCAAAAATCATAAAATAATGAGAGACTAAATACAATTTTGTTAGTGAACATTCAAAGTATTGTAAGCCTTACATATAATTTGAAATAACACTTTATGGGATTGAAATTCTGTGAGTCTAGTTTTTTTGTGTGCTTCATTAAGATGGTGACTGTTACCACTTAAAAAAAAAACTGTGGAATTGAATAGTTATTTTTACTATAGAATGTGAGTAGTAAAAAAGTATTGTAAGTGTTTATGAGAAAAAGTCACCCACAATCACTCAGAATCTTATATTCATACTGTTAGCATTGACATTTTAGTGTGTCCATATTTTATTTTTGCATATATATACACACATACATATATACCATGTATGAATGAGCTCATACTACATGAAGTGTTTTATGAGAATTTTTTGCTTAAAATAAATATACAATATATTGGTTTGCCTTATTGATTGATATAACCAAATAATTCAAATTGCGTAGCATAACATTTAAATAAGCGTAATAAGAAGTTTTTGTTCAATTATGTTTTCAGTGAGCTTCTGCTGTAAGTAAGTGACACAAAATTTAAAAGTTGAAAATAAGTAGTTCCCTTCCTCAAGGATGCTAGATCTCTGTGTTAGTCTGTTTTGTATTGCAGTAAAGGAATACTTGAGGCTGGCTAGCTGATAAGAGAAAGAGGCTATTTGACTCACAATTCTGCAGACTATACAACAAGCATAGTGCTGGCATTTGTTTCTGATGAAGACCTCAGGAAGATTTTAATCATGGTGGAAGGTGAAGGGGATGTAGGCATGTCATATGGCAAGAAAGAGAACAAGAGGCAGGAAAGATGCTAGGTTCTTTTAAACAACCAGCTCTTCTTGTGAACTCACTCATTACCACAAGGATGTGGTAGTGGACATTACCACAGGATGTGGTAGAGGACATGAGGAGGACACCAAGCCATTTATGAGGGATCCGCCTCCAGGACTAAAATATTAGGCCCTGCCTCCAAAACCGGGAATCAAGTGTTAACATGAGATTTGGAGGGGACAAATTTCCAAACTGTATCAATTTCTTTTGGGAAAGAAAAAAGAATAAAGAAGTTTACTTTTAAATTGCAATGTTAGGAAATAACCATACAAGAGGGGAAAAAAAGGTTATTTGAGAGAGATGTTAAAAAATATAGAGAATTTGTTAAGTGGAATTGAATTGCTGTAACAAGCTCATGCAATCAGTTAATTATTATTATTTTAAATAATAGTGATGTATAAGATACTATGTGTCATCTGTCAACAAAAAACATCAGAAATAAAGTATATGTATATGCCTATCTTCAGAAAATGAAATGGGGAAGAAACCCCATCCTACAACAAGATAAAAGATGTAAAACTCTTAACACAAGCCTAGCTGTCAATAATGATTTGACCTTCATATTAGCTGCCAAGCAGTGAGTCATGTATTTTTGATACATCATCTATAATTTTTTTCAAAATAGCTACAAACTGAGACAAATTCTCTTTTTAGAATAAAGAAGCAGAGACTCAGAAAAGTAAATATCTTCCTCCAAATCATTCAGCTCTTCTGGGCTGGAGCTAGGAGTAACATCATTCTTTGTCTGACTCTAACGTCAGGCTTTATGTATTAGACAAAGATGCCTCTTCTTTCTGCAGTTACTGATGACTTACATTTGAAATCATATACATATATATAGTACATTTATCATTTTTAAATTATTGAGAAAAAATAATATAATGGAATATAGCAGAAAATGTGCTGTCTTTCACAGAGTGATGATTTGTGATGTAGCACATCTACTGGTTGGGGAAATCTAAAATTTGCATGTAACCACGGCAGAATGTGGGGATAGACATGTCACTCTGACGTTTTGAAGATAATTAATGTTGTTGGGTATACAATAATATTTGATGTCAGGAAAACAAATTGACTCAATGAGCAAGAAAAGTGATCTACTTCTTTAGAGAGCATGATAGGCCTAACAAAAATGCATGGGAATGTTGAAGCTGATCATTAGGACTAGCAGAAAAATGTGTAAATGCTTATAAGATCAATAACAGTTGAGTGGGTTATAATTAAGGAAATAAAAGCCATAAGGAATGTTTGGACATAGATAAGTGTTTATTATTCCCTAAATTGTAAGTCAAATGATGTATGTTGACTGAGTTACATCTTATAAGATAAAAAATTTCCTAAGGACACAAGAGTAAGAAAAGTTCTCTCTCCATCATTCATAGGAGGTAACAGCATGGTTATGAAGGCAGATTTTGGAGCACAGTACCTTACTGGTGTTTTTCCTAATATTGGTAACATTATTTAATTACTCTGTGGCTCAATTTTTTTTTTTAATATTAGATTAGTGCAAACCTACCTGTGGTTTTGGACCAGGAATTTTAAATCATTATAACTAGGCTCAAACACATCATTATTACTCAAAATAGGAACCATTACAATCCACACATTTTTGCCAATGAGAAATAAATTTGTTTATTCCTGTAGCATAAGAATTCATGCTTTGTGATTTGACAAATTCTTGGAAAGTGTTTTCTGCATACTGCTGGCTGTGGAAGTATTTTCCCACTGCCATGTGTGTACCTATGCAACAAACTTACATGTTCTTCACATGTACCCCAAAACCTAAAATGCAATAAAATATATTTAAAAAAATAAAGTTGTCGAGATGCTTGAAGAAGGGGTAGTTGTGAGCAAGAGGTCAGGTGAATGTGGTGGCTGAGATAAAATGTCATAGCTTTGAAGCACTGCTTGTGTGCGGTGTGATTGGGCGTTGTCGTGGAGAAGAATCAGGCCCTTTGTGTTGACCAATGCAGGCTGCAGGCATAGCACTTTTTGGGGCATCTCTTGGATTTGCTGAGCCTACCTCTCAGATGTAATGGCTTCTCCAGGATTCAGAAAGTTGTAGTGGATCACACTGGCAGCAGACCACCAAACAGTGATCATGACCTTTTTTTGGTGCAAGTTTGGTGTTGAGAAGTGCTTTGGAGCTTTGTCTTGGTCCAACCACTGGGCTGGTCATTGCCATTTGTCATATAAAATTCACTTTTCATCGCACGTCACAATCCAATTGAGAAAAGGTTCATTGTTGTTGCCTAGAATAAGAGAAAACAACACTTCAAAATGACAATTCTTTTTTAAAATTTTCACTCAGCTCATGAGGCACCCACTTACTGAGCTTTTTCACCTTTCCAATTTGCTTCAAATGCTGAACAACCATAGAAGAGTCAACACTGAGTTCTGCAGCAACTTCTCATGTCGTTGTAATGTTGTATTTTTAGCGAGATAAGAAGATCAGCACCAAGACAAAAGTATGACGAATTGCAGGGTCTTTATTGCCGGCAACCACAGAGGACTCATGTCTCTCCAACCCGTGGCCCCGAGTTGAGGGAGAACTGGGCTTTTATGCTAAACAATACTTTTGGGGGGCTGGGGATTTTCTGGGGAAGGGGGAGACTGGGAATCTTTGCAAGCAGGCAGTTTGTACAGAAGCCAAGGTCAGCAGTTAGAGACAGTGAAAACTCCCAATATCAGTAAGCAAGCAGTTTGTTCAGAAGCCAAGGCCAGCAGCTAAGACAAGGGGTTTCTTCTCAGGGTCTGTGTGACCCTGAGCGGCGAGTTCTTGAATTCCATTGAAATGAGGCTGGTGTCTGCACCTGGCCGTTGGCCTGATTAATCGTAGTGCCTTATCACGTAGCCTGTGAGCCTGAGAAGCCATTACATTTTAGCCTGGCTGAAGCCATTTTCCTTGCCACATCACAGTAAGAGGATCAGCTTTGATGATTGCTCTCAATTGGTCGTTGTCAGCTTGTGATGACCGGCCACTGTGCTCCTCATCTTCAAGGCTCTTGTTTACTTTGAAAAACTTCTTGAACCACCACTGTGCTATTTGTTTGCAGTTCCTGGGCCAAATGTGTTGATGTTGCGAATTGTCTCCAGTGCTTTACAACCCATTTTGGACTCAAATTAGAAAATTGCTAGAATTTTATTTTTGTCTAACATCATTTCCACAGTCTAACATAAAACAAACAGCAAGTAATAAGTCATTAGCAAGAAAACAAAAGCAAGAAATGCCCATTAAAATAATCTATAACATAATCACATTTATTTGAGAAATTCTAATATCAAATGGCAAATTCCAACAATGTAAAAATGATAATTACTTCTGCACTCACCTAATTTAAGATGAGAATAATAATAGTCTTTACCTCATAGGTTTGTTTTGTTGCCTGAATAAGATAAAACGACATATAAAGGGCAGAGTGCTGTGCTTTGTACATATTCAACATTTGCTAAAACATAGCCTTTACTATTTCTGCTGCTTAACATGCTTCATTGTGTCTGTGGCTTCCTTGACTCTTTCCAGAAGAATCTTGAGAAGCATACTGCAATATGGTTGAGACAGATTTGATCTAAACCATTGTTACTCTTAATCATACAGCTAAACTCCTAGATGAGTTGGGACTCAACTAGCAACTTAATTAAGTTTGGTTAGAAAAGAGTCCTCTTTGAGAATCTCTTGAAAGCTGTATCCGTTGAGCTTGCCAGGAGTCCAGGAGGTCATTTAGGAAAATGAGCTAAACTGAAAGTAACAAGACTTTATTCATTTACAACGAAAATAGAAGCAAGCAGTCAAAAAGAAAGGCACCAGTTCCCAGTGTTCCATTTCCTCCTGCAGAATGGCAATAGGAGAGGGTCTGAAGAAAAGCAGCATAGGTCGGGGGGAATGATTTCAATGCTCAGAAGCCCTAAACAAACACTCCTTCATTCTTGTGGACCTAAGGATCCCAGAAAGAAAAGGACAATGGGCTAACAAGGGAAAAGCAGAGAGTGTGAGTGGAGAAGAGTGCCTTAGCCAAGGTCTTCTGTTAAGGAGGCTTCACAATGGAGGTTCCTGGGCTAGGAATGCAAATATTCTTATAAGCGGAGCTGGCCATGGAGGGCCTGAGTCCTTGAGTCAAGCTCCTTCTAGACACTGAAATGCACTGAGTGTGCACCAAGTTTGGTATGTGGAGGGCAATTTTCACCTGTGAGGCCTCCCAGGTAAAGCAAGTCATTCCCTTGCTTTACTGCCTATGGTCAGGCCTGAAAGGTCACACAGAGGATTTTGGCCTAGAGTCAGTCAGACTCCTCACTGTCTATAGATAATTTGTGTATGCTATTACATTACATTGGATTTACTCTTAATGAACAAAATATCAGAGCACAATTTTAAAAATAAATGGCATATTTCTCACACTATGAAAAAGTTAAGTCCCACTTTCTAAAACAAATCCAAACCAAAAAAAGAGTCACTTTTCCGTTTGCACAAATGTACATTTAAATGAAACAACTTTCATTTGGTGTATGTAAAATGTTGACATTTTGCCATGGTCATTTTTGTGCCAATATCCACCTCGACCATGGAAAAAAAGAAAGTAGATTTTGTTTGCTTTTACATGTTGAAATTGCATATTCACAATGATATGTAGTAGGAGCAATAACTAATAAGAACTATAATTTTTGATTACTGACTATTTACCTGGTACTTCTTAAAGTTTTTATTTTCTGTGTGAGAAGAGTAACCCATAAGGTACAATCAGAAAACAAACAAACAAACTCAAAACAAAATACATCACTGCTTTATTTTTACCAGCTTGCTTTGTGTATCTTCAAATCTACTCAATGGCCTATTTCTTGCTTGACATTAGATTGTAAAGGCAATTTTGTGACTTCTTTCCTACTCTTAGAAAATAAGATTGAAATATCTAGACCAGTATTCTGATCTCAACACTCAACTTGATTTATTAAAGCTTCTTCCCTTTGCTAGTTTAAAATTCATTTGGGCTGTGAGCCCTGCGCTGGGGAAGAGTGTTGTGATTGGTTCTCATTTCTTCTTCTTAGGTATCTTCCACTCATACTTCCTCCTTCTTAGGCAGTACCTTATATCCCAGGATTGGAACCGAGGATGCAGAGGAGATGAAAATTAAGGACAGGTCTTTATCAATTACCCAAAATAATCTGGCTCAGATATTCTCTAGGTATAGCAAGGTCTCAATGGCAATCCATTTTGTCATTGGGAGATTCTATTTTTCCCTTAGAGGGATCCTTTCAAGCCTCCTTTATAGTTCCATGCTCCTTTTCTAGCTAGCTACTTCACACTTCTCTCTAACCCAATACACACTCACATACACATACACACACACTCACACAAATGCATATAATAACCTAAAACAGGCATCTTGCCTCTTGTTATTGAGGTTACCTTATGCGAGGCATAAATTACTCATGGCCAGAGTTAATATAAAAGAACCCCAGTGTGACTCATGTGACTCAGAGCATATGTGAGAAATCAACACTTTCATCAGTGGAAGGAAGCACAGCCTTCTTCCAGTAAAGCTACTCTTCTTCACTCTTCCACCAAGCCAACAGCTCCATCTGCAGCTCTAATGTTTTATACTCATACTCAAAATGTGTTAGACGACACATGACCAGCCCACAGATAACCTACTCCTAAAAAATTCCTGTGTTACTATGGTTTTCTTACATCAAGAGTGTACACTCTTCTTATACTTACAAGAGTGTACACTCTTGATGTAAGAAAGCCATAGTTAGGCCTTCTCTGGGAGGTAGTAATGGCTGTGCTGCCCCACAGAGGTGGCATAATCAATTTGCAATGTATGGGATGTGGGCAATGTGCATTCTCAGGCTGTGTGACTTAAGCTGAAAATGAGGGAAAGAAAGAGGATAACTTGTAGCTTTTAGTTATGCATACATAAACAAACAACAGAGAATTTTCTAATGCTTTCTAGGCTTGGTGATCATGTGCTTATTTAAAAATCTCAAATTCTTCCCAAGATGCTTTAATTAAATTGAATTTTAGTTGTATCATTTCTTTTTTCTCCAAATGCAAAAAGTCATTTTTGGTAAGATCTGCGCCATTCTGTCAGAAATAAAAAGAAAACTATGAGGTACTTTGGCTGAATTAATCTTCAAAGAAGTTCAGCAGGTTTTGAATTTGCTTTAGATTTCTGTCTGCGTGAAATTACAAGACTGCGACTCTAAAGTCTAGCTTGCAGCAATATTCCCTTCCCTAAGGGGGATCTGCATAATTATCTCTTTTCTACTCTCCTTTTGAGGATTTTGGGTAAAAATCTATAATATTATAGTAGCATATAGGCATTATTAGTACGGCCTTATATAAAAAGCCTTTATTATTAATATGGTAAAAAACCTTTTTTATTGTCCTAAACATACCATATCCTTCCCATAAATTGGTTGAGAGTTGGCTTTCTCTCTCTGGAGAATGAAAAGGAATCTGATTGAAAATTTAACTTGTTTTTAACTCTAATTCCTAAAAATTCTGTGGAGAAAAAAAAAAAAAAACTTTATTTCCTAATCTTACTTCATTGGAAAATTTATCTTAAAAATGATTTTAGTTCTAGCTCTAATTTAATTAACATCTATAAGGGCAGTAGATCAGATAGCATATAGACCTATTGAAAGAGTCTTCAGTCAATATATATTGATGTTTAAGTAGTGAGTCCTGTTAAGCTCTAGATTTTTCTTTTTCCAGTAAGATGTATGGCCAAATATTATAGATGGCTCATGTGAATGTTAAGTCCACTAATTTTCTTTCCAGACTAAGTATAAGTGGAAGTATTAGTTAACTATTGCTATTTAACTCATTATCATCCAACATAGCAGCTCTGAACAATAGACATTCATTATTTCCAAATTTCTGTGGATCAGGATTTCAGGAGTGGCTTAGCTGGGTGGTTCTGACTCAGAGTCTATCAAAAGTTGCATTTGGGATGTTGGATGGAGCTGTTATCATCTGGAAGCTTGAGTGGTGCTTAAAAAAAGTAAATAAATAAATAAAAATCTGCTGCTAAGATTTATTACTTATGATAGCCATTGGCAGAGGGCTTTAATTTCTCTCTGGCTATTGGCAAGAGATCTCAGATCCAAGAGTTGGCAACACAAAAACCACAAAATCTTATATGGTCCATTCATAGAAGTTACACTTCATCATTTCTTCAATATCCTAGTGGTCACATTGGCCCTACTTAATATAATAAGGGACCACAAAAAGAGATGAAAAACAGGAGAGAGGAATCACTGATGGTCATGGTGGAGCATGAACACCATACTCTGCCCTCAGATTACCAAAGATGATTCACGATCTCCCTTAAATACAAAATGTATCTACTCACAGTCCTTTAAACCACAAAAGTTCCTTCTCATTATAGCATCAGATCAAAATTTAGAATCTCCTCATATAAATCAGTTCCAGGTGCAGATGTCCCTTTTCAAGTATGCTTCTTTGAGTGCTGTTGCCAAGTATATTTTCTTTCAATCTGGAGACCTGTAAACTGAAGTGACAAATTGATTCTTCCACCAAAACACAATGGTGGATGGGGTCATAGTCATACAATATTTAGTGGACAAATTGTCAAAGGCATGCTAGGACATCTCCTTGCATTATAAGACAAATTACTGCATTTCATGTTTCCTGTCACAGTGGCAGAAGTTCAATTCCTGGTGGGCCTCTGTGAGGTCTGGAGACAGTATATTATACATCTAGGGGAAATGTTCTGACCAAGGTAATGGGTGTTACAAAGGGCTGGCAGCTGTGCATAGAGCCCTGAGCAGGAATTTTCTCTGCAGCAGGTCCAGGCTGTGATGTAATCAGCCCTGTCTCTTGGATCATTGTATCTGGAAGACACCTCAATTTTGATGGTATCAATGGTGAAAAAAGATATTGAAGACTATGAGGCAAAATTTATGGGTGAGTCCTAATGTGGAGCCCTGGGGAGATAAATCAAGGCTATCATAGCCACTGATGATAATTCAATATCTTTTGAGAAAAACAAAAGACTTCTGTCATACTATTTGCTCCTAATAGAGACACCATGCCTAATGATGGAACACCACACATCCAAAACTCCCATTATAAAACAAGGTTTATGGGACCCACAAAGTCATGAGATGCACTCAGCATTGTAAGTTACTTCTGGGCTCTAACATAATAAGGGCCAGAGGGTATGAACAAGGTGCTTGAGCAATGTGGTATCCAGCCTTAAGATATTGCCAGGGATGCTGCCTCTTGTATTCCCACTCTTGTATAATCCCCTCCTGCATTGTTTTAGGGTGGGCATATATGACCAATAAAATCTGTCATAAGTAATGGAATATCACTTTCAAGATAGGGTTATAAAAGACACTGTGGCATTTGTTTCTGTTACATTCATTCTTGTTCTCTCTGATCACTGTCTCTGGGGAAATCAGGTGCTACATTGAGATCAATCTTATAGATAAGCTTACGTGATGAGGATCTGAAGCTTCCAGCCAAAAGCTAAGTGAGTGAGACTGTAGTGGATTTTTCAGCCCAAGTCAAGTCTCCAAAACTGTAGCTCCAGATGACAGCTTTACTGCAACGTCATGTGTGACCCTGAGTCAGAACTAACCAGCTAATCTACTTCCTGATTCATGACATTCAAAAACTGTGTAAGAAAATAATTTTTTTTGTTTTTGTTTCATTTTTGAGATAATTTGCTATGTAGCAATGTATTGCTTTGTCCAGGATTGTCCCAATTTTATCACTAATTATTCTATAGCTCAGGAAGTGCACCAGATCAAGACACACTGGAACAACTGGTCATGTATAAGTAATACAAGTAGAAACCCAAAACTCTCATGTACTTACTACTGTTGCCCCAGTGATCTTTTCTTATTTCATACCTATGGCTATAAGGGGCCCCATGCGACCAGCTGTGAAAGTAGAAAAAAATCCCAAAGTTTGTTTATGTTTGGTTCAATTTAGTATGTAGGTACAAGCCAAAAATGGATGTCAGCTGCACAGTGGATTCATTTAGGTATGGCTTTGAAAGTCATTAGCAAGAGAAACATTCATTCTCTCAGTGAAAACAGGCTTACAATGTGCATCACTTGATCTTTGCATTGTTTAGAAAAATAACTGGCCCCCAATTAATATGTATACAGACGCATGGATTGTGACAAAGATCTAGCAAGCAAGCCTATTAAAGTCCTGAAAGTATGGTAGATCTAGAAAAATAAGGGATGCCAACAATGATCCTAATGGAGCTGTTGCCCAACTGTAAATGGAGAAATCGATCTATGTGGTCCTTTAGATTAAACAGTGGTAGATGTGGTGATACGGCAAGCATATCTCCATTTGTGGTAGGTCTTTATGCCCAGATGCAGGCTGTGTGCTCATCGCAGAGCCTCGTTTTGTTTAATTTCTTCAATGCATCCACCCACCCTGGCTGGAGTGATGCTTGTCATTAGACAGCCTGCATCTAGTGATTGAGTGATACAGTACCCTAACAGGCAAGCTATTTCAGCCCAGTTCAAGACATTCTGATAGGGAGTTCTTTCTCCATTCTCCTTTCTAAATTGTTTGGAGACAGGCATTTTCAAGTATGTATCGTAGTTTGACACTCTCCTTTGCCCAGTTCTGCTTCTTCCCACTTCCTCCACAGATGTGAATCCCTAATCAACAGCTGGCACCCCAAATACCTTTTCAGTGTCTGTTTTCAGAGCACCCATCCTGTGACAGTGATCGTCCTAGGAGGAGTTCAGGCAATATACCTCATAAATTTGACAATTAAGTAAATATTATATGGGAAGTTTCACTTTGGAGGAGAAGTGAGTCTCATTGTTCAACTCATTGTGATTCTAGTTTATGTATCTGCATCTTCAGTAGCCAATGTTAATCAGTCTAAATAAACTCGAAGAGATAATCACCTCCTGCATAAGTATTTCTGAGTCTTAAAAAGGAAATAGTTGTAGTTGAAAATTGTTCCTTTTGTCTCCCAGAATTTCTTTTTAATATATATATTATATATATATATATATATAATATATATTTATATATATATATATATATATATAATATATATATATATATATTATTATACTTTAAGTTCTGGGGTACATATGCAGATCATGCAGGATTGTTACATAGGTATACACATGCCCTGGTGGTTTGCTGGTCTGTCACCCAGAATTTCTTTCCCTATCTCTGGTAACTACAACTGAAATGTCCTACCTATGAACATGGCAGCCTCTTCACTTCTTCAAGTGTTTGAGTGTCATCTTCTCAGTGAGGGTTTCTCTTGCCACCATATTTAACCTTGCAACCTTTTCCTTCTACCAATCTTTATCCCAATTCCTTGTACTTTTTCTCCAAAATCTTCATCACCTATCAACACAGTTTACTTATTTATCAGATTTACTCATCTTTTTAATAGATAGATATACGTTCTATAAATACAGACTGTTTTTATCACTTTTATTTTTCAGAGTTATCTTTCCTACACATAACTTGTTTGGAACATAGAGGGCACTCAATAAATGTATTGCATAAATAAATGAATTCTTCTGGGGACTTATCCATTACTGCCCTGTCAGTTTATATGTTTGGGATGCAGTTACCCAGATCAAAGGACTTAAATCGTCAAACAGAGCTATAAATTCCTTGACTGTAGTGACTGTCCATAAAAGGATATGTAACTAATCTAAATCAAAAACATTTAGTTTGCTAGCACTCGAAAAAAAAAATCTATACACTTTTCCTTTTGCTGGATGTAAACTAATAATGATGTGTACTTGGTGCTGAGGCGGGTCTGAACATAAAGCAAATAGCAATAGGAAGAGATAAGAGAGATAATAAGGTCTGTGACATTATATGACCATCTAGATTAAGCTACACCTAAAAGAAGTCCTACCTCTAAGATTCTCAGTTATATTTGACAATCTCTTCTACAGTAAGAAGTCATTTAAGCTCAACTTTCTGTTACTTACAAATAAATACTTCCTATATCAGTGTTTTCTAAACTCAGGTTCATGAATCAGCATTGTCATAATTTCCTGAGAATTTATTAAAAATGTACAATTTGAGCCTCCCCTCCAGACTTAGTAAATCAGAGTGTCCGTGGGTAGGCTCATGAATTTGCACTTTAAGAAGCTCTCCAAGTGATTATTAATGCACATTAAAGTTTAAGAAATATTGTTCTAGTAAATACAGGGACAATTGTTTTCTTTGTAAGTTCTCAAGTCACTTGAGCTATGATGCCCTTTAGTCACATTATTTTTAAAAAGAATTAAATCATACATCTTTCTCTTCATGTAAGACATCAAAATTTTACTCCTTTCAGCTCTTAGAGTGATACAATGGATCTATAACTACAACATACAATTTATTTTACCAGTTTAAATGAAAATACATTTAATTTGTTAAAAGACATAAGTTGAAAGTATTTAAGATACTGAAATAGTAAATGAATAGGAAGACAATTTTTTAAATTTTTATCTTGAGGGTGTTTATTACATAGGTAAACATGTGTCATCAGTGTTTGTTTTACACATTATTTCATCACCCAGGTTTTAAGCCCAGTACCCAATGGTTATCTTTTCTGCTACTCTCCCTCCTCCCACCATCCTCCTACAAGTAGACCCCAGTGTCTGTTGTTTCTTTCTTTATGTTAATAGGTTCTTATCAATTAGCTCACACTTATAAGTGAGAACATGACTTATGTGGTTTTCTGTTCCTGGGTTAGTCTGCTAAGGATAATAGCCTCCAGTTTCATCCATGTTCCTGCAAAAGACATGGTCTCATTCCTTATTATGATCGCACAGTATTCCATGGTGTACATATATCACATTTTTTAAATTTGGTTTTTTTCTTTTTAAGTTCTGAGATACATGTGCAGGACATGCAAGTTTGTTGTATAGGTAAACATATGCCATGGTGGTTTGCTGCATTTATCAACCCATCATCTGGGTATTATGCTCCACATGCATTAGCTATTTATCCCTATTTATCCTGATGCTCTCCCTCCCACATTCACCCTACAGACTCTAGTATGTGTTGTTCCTCTCCCTGAGTTCATATGTTCTCATTGTTCAGCTCCTGCTTATAAGTGAGCACGTGTGGCCTTTGGTTTTCTTTTCCTGTGTTAGTTTCCTGAGGATAATGGTTTCCAACTCTATTCATGACCCTTCAAAGGACATTATTTCATTCCTTTTTATGGCTGTATAATATTCTGTGGTGTACATGTACCATGTTTTCTTTATCCAGTTGATCACTGATAGGCATTTGGGTTGATTCTGTGTCTTTGCTATTGTTAATAGTGCTTCAATGAACATATATGTGTATGTACCTTTATAATTAAATAATTTATATTTCTTTGAGTATATACTCAGTAATGGAATTGCTGGGTCAACTGGTATTTTTGGTTCTAGGTCTTTGAAGACTTCTCGTACTGTCTTCTACAATAATTAATTTACTAGTCTACATTCCCACCAACATTGTAAAAGTTCTATTTTTCCATGAACTCACCAGCATCTGTTATTTTTCTTGATTTTTTAATTACCATTCTGACTGGCATGAGATGATATCTCATTGTGGTTTTGATATATATTTCTCTAACGATCAGTGATTTGAGCTTTTTTTGTATGTTTTTTGGCCACATAAATGTCTTCTTTTGATAAGTGTCTGTTTATGTACTTTGCCCATTTTTTAATGGGGTCATTTTTTTTTCTTGTACATTTGTTTAAATGAATATTAGACCATTGTCAGATGGATATATTGTAGAAATTTTCTCTTATTTTGTAGGTTGTCCGTTCACTCTGATGGTAATTTCTTTTGCTGTGCAAAAGCTCTTTAGTTTAATTAGATCCCATCTGACAATTTTTGCTTGTATTGCAATTGTTTTTCACATTTTTGTTATTAAATCTTTGCCTATATCCTGAATGGTATTGACTAGATTTTCTTGTAGGGTTTTTATAGTTTTGTATTTTACTTCTAAGTCTTTAATCCATCTTGAGTTAATTTTTGTATAAGGTAGAAGGAAGAGGTCCAGTTTATATTTTCTGCATATGGCTAGCCAGTTTTTTCCAGCACCATTTATTAAATAGGGAGTTCTTTCCCCATTGCTTGTTTTTGTCATGTTTGTCAAAGATCAGATGGTTGTGAATATGAGGTCTTATTTCTCAGATTTCTATTTGGCTCCATTGTCTGTTTCTGTACCAGTACCATGCTGTTTTGGTTACTGTAGCCCTGTAGTATAGTTTGAAGTTGGGTAGTGTGATACCTCCAGCTTCATTCTTTTTACTTAAGATTGCCTTGGCTATTTGGGATCTTTTTTAGCTCCATATGAATTTTAAGGTAGTTTTCTTTTTTAATTCTGTGAAGAATGTCAATGGTAGTTTAATGGGAATAGCATTGATTCTCTAAATTACTTAGGCAATATAGTCATTTTCACAATATTGATTCTTCTTATCTATGAGCATGAATGTTTTTCTATTTGTTTCCTTCCCGATTTCCTAGAGCAGCATACTGCATTTTCTTTAACTTTACCCTATCTGAGAAGTCAAATTTCTAAGCTTATCTCCCAATACTAAGTTCTGCCTGTAAGCTACACATGGATATTCCTAGGCATGTTGTTCATACTCACTTTATTTTTCCATATAGGCTACATATTTTAGAAAATATTTTTGTTCTTAGTTTGGAAAATAATACAACACTAACAATTAATTAGTAATAGTCAAATTATATGTGACTTTTAAGTTTCATTTTGTGGAATTCTAAGCGTTCTCCTACCAAGTATTCCTGGGGGTTGTTTATTCTCACAGCATATGACTACTTTTTTGGCCATATTATAGAAAAAATATAATTTTTCTAAATGTAGCAGTCATTGATTTCTTTTGTCTGAATAAACCATAATCACTTTTTATGATTATAAAGAAATTTATTTTAGTTTTATATACTTTGGAAAGTAACTAATGGTATAATTAGATAATAATAATAATAATCTCATCTCCTAGATATAAACACCATTATTTTGTTTTCTTTCTCCTAATATTTTTATATGTGTGACTATGTTAAATAGATAATTAGAATAATAAATAGTGGTACATTAATAAGACATTGTACCTAAATGTTTCTAAATTTCCCCATTTCAGGTTTTTTTCCTTTCCTTTAATTATCCAATTAGATAGCTAGAACCTCTATACTAGGGTCTATAAACAATCTAGCATAGCAACCTCCTCTTGATTTGGATAATTCCTGTGAGATAAATTTTCCTTGATATTTCTTTCTGATTAAAAGATTTTAAATAGTGGATTTCCTAAAAAGTTTTAAAATTCTTCTTTACTGTGTGTTATTTTCCATTGCAGTTCTTGCTTTTCTTCATTTTGTCATCGAGCCTCTCAATCATTCAGTCACGTTTTTGGTTATGTCACTCATTACTCACTCATTTTTACTGATCAATTTAACAAGCAATTATTACAAGTTTACTATACTTGCCACTATGCAAAGTGCTTGAGATACAGAGGTAAAACCAAGTTAAAGCAGTTTTCTTTAATACTGAAGCTAAAACCTACCTGTCTATAAAACAGGGTGTAGATGGAAGCTTACCAGAATCAGTCCGCTGGCCTTCTTAAACAAATGTGGATATTGTACAACATAGCACAGGGATAATGTGGGTGTGGAAACTTAATTACTCCAATATCTTGTCCTATGAAAGTGATTATCTCAATTCATTTTAATTCATCATTTTATCCAAAGCAATTTAATCTACCACTTCAAGGCAACAATTTTAAATATACAAAATAATATTTATGAGAAAAATAAAAGCACATGATATGTTAACTATTGATCCAGACATCTGCCTGTGTTTGGGAAATGATTTGCCATATAATTTAATTTTCTTTCTAAATAAACATTAAATCAGTGGGTTTGCCATTTGCTGTGTATGCCTGCTTGCTTCTTTAGGGTGATTGTCATCTGTTAAATGGAATTTTTATAATCAACATCTTAGTTAAATACTTATTTCTTCTCAGTCTAAATCTAAATTTATTTATCTATCAAGCTGTTAGCATCAGAAATCAGACAGTGAGAGGACACCCTAAGGATAATGACAGAAATAATCACATATAGTATTTTTTCCCAAGAAGGATTTAAAATTACACACACACACACACACACACACACACAGAGAGAGAGAGAGAGAGAGAGAGAGAGAGAGAGAGAGAGAGAGATTGTTTGATTTATATGATAGCCACTATAAAATAAGTGGATTCATCTGTGTGCAGTGTAATGCACTGGTACTCCCAGCTACTTAGAAGCTTGGAATGGGAGGATTACTTCAGCCCAGGATTTTGAGGCAAGCCTGGGCAGCATAGTGAGACCATTTCTCTTAAAAAATAAAATAAAGTAACTTGCTAAATTTGAAACTCTGAAAGGAAGTTTTACTTCTCAATACTTTGAACACACATTTTATATCACACACATCTCAAATATTATTTCCTAGTGATTAAAGACCTGTGAATAATGTGATAAATTAAAGCCAGATTACTACTCTCAAGTTTAGTTAACCAATTATTTATTCTGTGTCTATTCTGCCCTTCATTCATTGCCTTGTTTACTTTTAAAGGTTCATACAAGAAGAAAATCTGAATATATTTGTAACAATAGAAATACAACCAGATGCACGGGGATAGTGATAACAATAGGCATAAAAAATTTCATGAAATATACCAAAGGTTCATTTGCCCCAACTAGATTTTGTGCTCTGAAGAACACATAAGATGACACAAATTTAGAAGGATCTGAAAACAAACAATAGTGAATGTGCATAGGAAATGCTATTTACTAGTTGTTTTTTTTTTTTAAGGCTTATCTAAGCCATGTAATTCTGTCCCAGAAATACATCTCGGTTGGTCATAACTACATCTCAAATCACTGACTTTAATATTTTAAATGGTAATTACTTATATTTATATTAGATATTCTTTTAAAACTCAAATTAGATTGAATGTCAACTTGACATTTTATTAGACCCTGCAATTCTTGTGAAATACTGCAAGGGAATTTATGGTCGTTGTAAATAAATTTATTTTTAAAAATCACTTTTACTGACTGTTTAACATAATAAGATAGAGAAATACCAGATAAATTTGATATTCATCATTAAAATATCCATGGATATACAGATAAAATATAATCACTGACTAGAACCTTTTAAAGAGGAAGATAGAAAATCATATCCTGAAAATATTTATTTATTTATCCTATAATGTGAGATATACTTAATACAGGGATTGTGTCAGGCATTGTTCTGAGTAATGAAAGAGAAAGGATATAAAAAAGCAAATGAGCTTCTCACTACATGATTTTATAGATTACTTTGGAAAGAAAACTATCAGTCATACAATCCTACTTATGAATATTCAAATATACACTAGGTTAAGTACTCTGTAGGAAAGATGTATGACTCACTGGAACCTTTTAGAAGAAACTTACCTAGATCTTTGAATTTAAAAAAGGCAACTTTAAAGTATGTGATGCTTATGTTGATATATTATAGATGTGTAAGAGTTAATTAGTAAATACATAGCTCCTCCAGTGAAGGCCAGACTATTTGAAGAAATGACAAATGACCAAGGTGACAGTAACCCAGAGAAAAATGGAGAAAGTGGTACAAGATTAACTAAGAAAGTTAAAGAAGAGTCCAGAAAATGCGATTAAGTAGACTAGAAGTAATGGGTAGCCACTGAAAAATGTCAAAAAGAATGATAGTAGAGATGGGGCATAATTTGAACTAATTTTCTGTTTTTTTAAAGTAATTTTATTGTGATGTACTTTACATATATAGTATACAATATACTCTGTAAAGTATGCAGATCTATCCATTTTGATCAGTCCATACAATCAGGTAAAAAGTTGTCTGGTATACTTGATATAAGTCCCAGTATCTTCTATAGTTTATGGACTTGTTCTGAAAACTGGCTCGTATCTGAAAACTGGGCAAGGGATGTCACTTTTTATTTGAGATAATTTTCCTCAGTCTTCTGGTCATCAATTGTTGATGTTTTTTTCTAGTAGTAAAAGCTAAGAAATACCCTTACTGACTGGCCTTTGTGATATCATTTTGTATTAACCATCTCTGTGGGACATTTTCCCTCGGATGTCATTCTGACCCCATGACTCATGAATATTCATTTGGGTCTTGGCAGTTAAGTACCACCACCATTCTTCACTGTTTTAGGGTTCTTTTATTTCTATTGTCATCAGTAAGCTTACATTATTATATTATATAATATATATATTATATATTATATATTATATAATATATTATATTATGGCCTCTATATCTTCAGTTCTGACCTACCAGGATAACCACTGACTACTAACAGTTTTAGTAATGTTGCTGTTTCTCATACCAGCACATGCCTTATAGCTTTGTTGAATATAGCTTAACCTCTAAGTCTTCCTGTGGAACAAAACTACTATTGGATCTCATGTCCATATATTATATGTCTATTCCTAGATGCCCACTTTCTTGAGACATTTAATTTCTTCCTTCATTGTCTGCCATAGAAATTTTGCCATTTCACCTTTAATAAGTAAGGGATGTCTCTCTTTTCAAGTTTTAGGAGCTGGCTGGATGCAGTGGCTCACTCCTGTCATCCCAGCACTTTGAGAGGCCAAGGTAGGTGAATCACTTGAGGTCAGGAGTTCAAAACCAGCCATGGCCAACATGGTGAAACCCTGTCTCTACTAAAAATACAAAAATTAGCCAGGCATGGTGGCATGTGCCTGTAATCCCAGATACTCAGGGCACTAAGGCATGAGAATGGCTTGAACCTGGTAGGCGGAAGTTGTAATGGGCTGGTATCGTGCCAGTGCATTCCAGCCTGGGTGATAGAGCAAGACTCAATCTCAAAAAAAAAAAAAAAAAAAAAAATTTAGGAGCCTTTCTAGTAGCCAATTTGCATCATCTCTTGAGGTCTTAACCAGGTGCTAATATCGCACCTTAGTTGAGTGCTCTCAAATCAATAAACTCTTCCTCATCCAAATGTAGGTTTTGTCCCTTCAACCCTCAACTTTTTTTGAAATCTATTTAAGTGTTAGTCAATTTCTGTTGCTATAAAGAAATACTTGATGTTGGGTAAATTACAAAGAAAATAAGTTTATTTTGGTTCACAGTTCTGCAGGCTGCACTGGAAGCATGGTGTTGGCATCTGCTCCTGGGTAGGGTCCTAGGAAGACCCCATTCATGGCAGAAGGCAAAGGGTGATCAGGCAAAGCACATGGAGAGGTGGGCAGCAAGAAAGAGAGCAGACTCTTTCAAACAGCCAGTTCTTACATGAGCTAATTGCAAGAACTCACTCATCACCAAGGGGAGGGCGCTAAGCTATTCATGAGGGATCTGCCCCTTTGATCAAACACTTCCAACTAAGTCCCACCTTCAACACTGGGGATCACATTTCAACATGAGATTTGGAAGGAGGGAACAAACATCCAAATTATATCAATTCATGCATGTACTTTCTCAGTCCATTAAAATATATTTTGGCCAAGTCCACAGCTCTTTTGAGGTCTTATCTTTTTCTTCTCTTAACAGGATCAGCAGTTGGCAGAATGCTTGCTGTCTGAATTATGCTGGAAATTTGCCACCGTTGTGGCTTAGTGGCTGGAACGGGAATTGTGAGCATATTCTGAAAAGACAGACATTGCCATGTAGGTGAGAGGCTTATGCAGTGCCACAAAGCAAATTGGGAGTACTTGCTCTAAGTGGTAGGAGTGAGACAAAACTCCTTAGGTCAGAGCTAAGAGCAAGTTGAAAATACGAAGAATGATGATATTCAACTGAACAATGTCCAGAGGAACTTACCTGATATCAATTTCAACTGTCAATGTCCTGTTTTTTCTAAAACTGGATCCTGATGCAAAGAGAAAGACCAAGATTTTATTACCTGTTGAACCATTTATGGCATTCTAACACTTGATTAAGTCCTGGACCTAGTCATTAGATCTGTATGTTCTTCCGTTACGGAAGATGAAAGTGTCTTTCAAACCTATCAGGAAGGCCCTATTGATATGGGAGGGTGATAGAGAAGTGCTGGGAAGTGAAAGGATTGGTCCTTGGCTAGGGCTCCATCCTTGGCCCTGTGCCCAGGGACCTAGGTGAAGACAGGCACTCCTGCCTTCACACCCAAATGTTGCATTTTCCAAGACCACCGTGGCCTCCCACATCCCCATCCTGTGCCTATAAAAATCCCATGACCCCAGCAGGAAGACAAGCAAGCAGCTAGATGTCCATAGGAGTGGATTGGCAGAAGAAGACACAAGTGACTGGACATCAAGAGGACACTGAGAGCACACTGGCAGGCCACTGACCTGCAGAGTGATGCAGAGCTGGCTGGGGTGGTCAGAGAAGATTCAGGCTGTGCCCGACTCTAGGGGAAAACCATCTCCCTTCTGGCTCCCCCATCTGCGGAGAGATACTTCCATTCAATAAAACCTTACACTCATTTCCAAGCCCATGTATTACCTGATTCTTCTGGTATATCAAGTTCCATAACCCTGGGGTACACAAAGTCCTCTGTCCTTGTGATAAGGCAGGGGTCTAATTGAGCTAACACAACTCACCTATGGATGGCTAAACTAAAAGAGTACCTTGTTACATATGCCCACTCGGGCTTCCGGAGCTATAAATAGTCACACTTAGACACTGCTGTAGAGTCGAAGCCCCAGAGAGACTAACCCGTCTATATGTTCCCCTAGAGGTTTGAGCCATGGAGCACTGAAGAAGTGAGCCACACCCCATCACATACCCTTCAAGAGGGACAAGGGACATTTTCTTGTTTGTTTCACTCTGGCTTTTACACCAGGATTTCAGTAATCTGTTGTCTACAACTTTCCATATTTTTTTCCAGAGTGTAATGCTTAGTAATATCCATTCAATATCATTTTGTTACTCCTCCTATACGTTTCAAACATCCAACAAATCATGATAGCCAGTGCGTTCTCTGCAAGTATACCATCCTAATTCATACCAGTGAGATTTAAACAATTGGATTACCGTATTGTTCCAAGGGCTTTCTGGACTCTACTACCATGGATATAATCCTCATTGTCAGATTAGTTTTGAGTGATCCAGCTCTAAAATGCCATTTTATACTTTTCTTTCTCTTAATGCTCTCAGTATCACTCATCACAGATTGGTTTCTAATGAGGGATATATTGAGTTTTGTATGTGTGTGCGCAGTATTTATTAGGAATTCACACAGGTAGAATACAGGGGAGGAAGTAGAATTAGAAATGGTGAAAGAGCCATTTACCATGTAGACCCAGAAAAGACACTGGCCAAATCCAGAAACAAGTCAGCAGTAAATAGACCCCATTAGAGCTGTCCCCCTTTGGGACAAAATAGATGGACCAGTATACCTCCATCAGTCATTAATTAACCTGTACTAGTAATTAACCTGTACTAGTCTGCCCAAGTACAGGTGTTCCCTTCAGTGGAACAGTTCTACTGAGGCAGTCCAAGGGATCACCTGAACTAGGGCAGCCTTTTAGCAGCTGAGTCAAGCCAGAAAGTACTGCGAATAGGCAGCAGGTCATTGGAAGAGACTCTGGTAGCTGCATTTTGGGTTAATTACACAATTCATTAGACTTTTCCCACGCAAAGCATTGGTTTAGTAACCTGGAAGTCACATAAATAGAAAATAACTAAGCTGAAGCACAAAAATAGATAAAGGAAAGCAAAATTAGTGTATAAGAAGAATCGAGTCATATTCAAAATGTAACGAGTGTAATTGGAGTCACTGAAGACAAGAAAATATTAAAGAGAAAGCAATATTTGAAGTTATAATGTCTGAGACTTTTCAAAACCATACAAAAAAATACCAAATAACTGAGGAAGCTCAGCAAGCCCCACATAGAATAAATTCAAAGAAAGCTGCATTGAGTTATATTCTGGTACTGGATATAAATTACTGAAGATTAAGATCATAGCGAAATGTTAAAAGTAACCAGAGGATAAAAACAATGTATTCTAGGATCAAACACAAAAGGAAGAGTTAATTTTACATCAAAAACAATGACAGCTGGAAAACATGAAATGTGTTATTAAATCACTGAAAGAATGTAATTGCCAATGTGGAATTGTATACCTAGAAAAAATATACTTTTACAAAGATGAAAAACAACATTTTCAAATAAGAGAAAGTTGAGAGTATTTGTCAACAAGACTGGCTGTGTAAGGAAAAGTTACCTCCAGATTGATTTCAAATCTAAATATGAATAGAAGAACAAAAAAACTGTTAGAAGAAAACATGTAAGAACAAATTATTTACTTGGCGAAGACAAGGATTTATTTTTTGAAATGATAATATAAACTATATTTAGAGTAGGATCCTATGTTTATCAAAACACCAACAAGAATGGAGTTAAAAGGCAAGTCACTAATTGTAAGATGATGTGTGTGTGCATGTGTGTGTGTGCTACATACACCTGATGAACAAAACATAAACTTAAAAAAATATAAAATAACTCTGTATCAATAGAAAAGAGACTGAAAAACGGAAAAATTTACTGAAACAATGGTAATATATTCCAGGTTCATGGAATGAAATAACTAACATTGTTATAATGTCCGTACATTCCAAAGAGTTCTACAGAATCAATGCAGTCCCTATCAAGAATACACAGGACATTCTTCTCAGAAGATAAAAAAGAAAAAAGAAGTTCTAAAATTTGTATGGAACCAAAAGAGACCTCGAATAGCCAAAGCAATTCTAAGCAAAAGAACAAAGCTGGAAGCATCACATAATCTGCTTTCAAAATATTCTAAAATGTTATAATAACCCAAACAGCATGGTACTCACATGAAAACAGACACATAGACAAACAGAGCAGGATAGATAACCTAGAAATAAATCTAGGAATTTTCAGCCAGCTCAATTTGACTAAGGTGCCAAGAACAGGCATTGAAGAGAACATGACAATTTCTTCAATAAATGCTGCTGGGAAAATGGAATACCCTTATGCAAAGGAGTGATACTAAGCCCCTATCTCTCAACATGCACAAAAATCAAATCAAACTTGATTAAACACTTTGATTAAGCCGTCTAACTACAAAACTCTTAGAGAAAAACACTTGGAAATTGTTCAGGATATTGGTCTGAGCAAAGATTTTTTTGAGTGAGATTTCAAATATCATAGAAAACAAAAATTCACAAATGGAACTACATTAAATTAAAAAGCTTCTGCACAGCAAAAGAAATAATCAACAATGAAGATACAATCTACAGAATGGAAAAAATATTTGCAAACTATCCATCTGAGAAGGGATTAATAACCAGAATATATAAAAAAACTCAAACAATTCAATAAAACTACCCCCAATAATCTTTTAAAAATGGATAAAATATCTGAATAGACATTTCTCAAAAATGGACATACAAATGGCTAAAAGGTATATGGCAAAAAACTTTCAACATTATTAGTCGTCAGGGAAATGCATTGTACTTTTAGTCATTATTAGTCATCATTATTAGTCATCAGGGAAATGCATGTGGAGAAAGAGGAACACTGCTACACTGTTGACAGAAAAATAAATTGGTATATCAACTGTGGAAAACCATAGGAAGGTTTCTCAAAAGACTAAAAATAGATTGACCATATGATCCGGCAATCCCATTGCTTGAAATGTATCCAAAATAAAGGAAATAAGAATATTGAAGCGATATCTGTACTCCTATGTTTATTACAGCATTATTCACAGTAACCAAGATATGAAATCAATCTAAGCATCTATCGATGAATAAATGAATAAAATATGGTACAGATACATGATGGAATACTATTCAGCCATAAAAGGAATAAAATGCTGTCGTATGTAACAACATATGTGGAACTGGAGGACATTATGTTAGGTGAAGTAAGCCTGGCACAGAAAGATAAATATCACACATTCTCACTAATATGTCAGAACGAAGAAACAAATTGATCTTGGGAGGTAGAGAGTAGAATGATAATAACTGTTTATTAGGGAAGGCTGGGGGGCTAGTGAGAGAAGTTGGTTAATGAGTAAATACATATAGTTACATAAAAGGAACAAGTTCCAGTGTTTTACCATACAGTAGGATGACTGTGGTTAACACTAATTTATTGTATATGTCAAAATATTTAGAAAGGAAGATTGGTAATATTATCAACACAAAAAAATGATAAATGTTTGTGATGACAGATTTCCCAGTTATCCTGACTTGATCATTATATAATGTATGCATGTATCAAAAATGACATATACTCTATAAATATGTATAACTATTATGTATCAATTAAAAAGCAGGAAAAAAAAAGGAAAACCCAATTGAAAAAAGAGAAAGAAAAGGCTAAATCAGGTACCACATATACAAGGATATACAATACACAATAAACATACAAATTGGATGCTCAATTTTTTTGGGTACAGGGAAAATGTGAATTATAAAATAATGTAATATGAAGTATTGGCAAAATGTGGAGTACTTGCAACAATCACTCACTACTGATGGACATTTAAGCCATTATTCTTTGGATACTTTCAGTGTCTATTGAAGTGAAGCATATGTGTACCCTATCAACTTGGAATTTTACTCCAAGAATTATATTAATCAAAAATGCATATGAACCATCTCCAAATTCATATACATGAATTTTATAACAGTGCTCCTTACAATAGTAAAAAATTAGATACTCCCCAAATAACTATCCAAATTAGAGTGGATAAATGGTGCATTCACACAATATACTACTACACAGGAGTTAGAATTAAAAAGCTAATGTTACATGGAACAAAATATAGACCATAACAGCAGAATATTAAACAAAATTAGCCAGACACAGAAAAGTACAGATTGCTTGGTTCAACTTCTATAAATTTCCAATATATAAGAATATTATTATAGTTATTACCTATGGTGAAGTGTGAATGGTATCTAAAAAAAGGTCTTGTTTTGTGTTAAAATATTATTCAGGGGGGTAGTTGTGGTCATGTAGCATGCTCTATTTGTGAAATTTCATTAATCTGACATTTATGTTTTTTCACTTTTTTGTTATATTTCAATAAAAATTAAAAATAAAAGAGAATTTAAGATGACTGTGACTGTGTGAAAATTGTTAAGTATGGGTTGTAGAACTAGAAAAGAAAAGAAACATTGAAAAAAAATACACCCTAACACAAAAGATAAAAATGTAAAATATTATATGTGAATTATACCTTATAAGTTGTTCTTAAATTATTTTGGTTTAGATGTTTAAATTGAAATTTCTAAGTTCTGTAACCTAAATGAACTTAAAAAATATAATTATTTTAATGTGTTATTTAAACAGGAACATATGGGGCATAAAAGTAAGAGAAATTATGTCAGGTGGCTAATTACGGCTATTTGATCCAAAATTCATGTCTCACTAAAAAGAATTTCTGCTGGAATTTTTTTGTTACAATTATTCTACTGTGAATATTTCAGTAGAAAGACATAACAAAAGCTTGATATGTATTATATATAAAACCTCTCATTATGACCACTGATTTCAAGAGTTAATGAAGTTTGTATCTTTAAAAATGTGCCATGGACTACATTTTCTTTATCCGGCCCATCATCGATGGGCATGTAGGTTGATTCCATGTCTTTGACTATTGTGAACAGTCCTGAAAGAGCATACACGTGCATATGTCTTTATACCAGAACGGTTTATATTCTTTTGGGTATATACTCAGTAATGGAATCGCTGGGCCAAATGGTATGTCTGTTTTTTAGGTTTTAAGGAATTGCCACGTTGTATTCCACATGGGTTAACCAGTTTACTCTTCCACCAGCAGTGCATAAGTATTCCTTTTTTACTCTGGAAACTTACCAGCATCTGTTATTTTTTGACCTTTTAATAATAGTCATTCTGACTGGTGTGAGATGGTATCTAATTGTGGTGTTGATTTGAATTTTTCTAATGATCAGTGATGTAGGGCTTTTTTATATATAATTGTTGGCACATGTATGTCTTATTTTGAAAAGTGTCTGTTCATGGCCTTTGCTTACTTTTTAATGAGATTTTTTTTTCTGTAAATCTTTTAAAAGATATTGGATATTAGACCTTTGCCAGATCATAGTTTGCAAAAATTTTCTCCCATTCTGTAGGTTGTCCACTCTATTTGGCTTTTGCTGTGCAGAAGCTCTTTTGTTTGATTAGACCCCATTTGTCAATTGTTACTTTTGTTGCAGTTGCTTTTGGTGTCTTCATCATGAGATCTTTGTCTGTGCCTATGTCCTGAACTGTATTACCTAGGTTGTCTTCCAGGGTTTTAGAGTTTTGAGTTTTATATGTAAGTCTGTTTGGATGCCCTTAATTTGCTTCTCTTGCCTTATTGCCCTGGTCAGGACTTCTAATGTTATGTTAATTAGGAGTGGTGAGAGAGGACATCTTTGTCTTGTACCAGTTTTCACCATGGAATACTACGCAGCAATAAAAGGAGCAAGTTAATGTCCTTTGCAGGAACATGGCTAGAGCTGGAGGCCATTATCCTTAGCAGACTAACTCAGGGACAAAAAAACAAATAGTGCATGTTCTCACTTATAAGTAGAAGCTGAATGATGAGAATACATGGACACAAACAGGGGAACAACACACACTGGGACTTACTGGGGGATGGAGGTTGGGAACAGGAAAAAGACAAGGAAAGATAACTAATTGAAACTAGGCAAAATACCTGGGTGAGAAAATAATCTGTACAACAAATGACAAAGTTTGCCTATGTAACAAACTTGCTCATGCATCATTAAACTTAAAATTAAAGTAAAAAATAATAGAAATAATTTGCAAAAAAATAATAAAATGGGCTCTGAACTTTATTTTTTATTTATTTGTTTTTTTTGTTGTTGAGGAGTCCCACTCTGTTGTCCAGGCTGGAGGGCAGCGGTGTGATCTCAGCTCACTAGTGCAGTGGTGCGATCTCAGTTCACTGCAACCTCTGCCTCCCGGGTTCAAGCGATTCTCTTGCCTCAGCCTCCTGAGTAACTGGGACTACAGTCACGCATCACCACATCTGGCTAATTTTTGTATTTTTAGTGGAGACAGGGTGTCACCATGTTGACCAGGCTGGTCTCAAGATCCTGACCTCAAATGATCCACCCGCTGGGGCCTTTCAAAGTGCTGGGATTACAGGTGTAAGCTACCACACCCTGGACTTTCCATCAGCCCAAACTGTTTGCCTGATAGGCCAAGACCATAGCTCATCATTCGTATTTCTGCTAGGCTGCTTTTTGTCTGATGTTATGCTTTATTGTCTCAAGTTATATATCAGCATTCTAAAAGTATTACATCTTTCTATCACAGTCATTGCTTCCCTCTTTTTTTTTTTTTTTGCTACACTCACACTGTTCTGTAATGTTATATTTTTCTTTCTAAATACTTGTGTAGATCACATAAACTACATCAAATATTCATGGTGCATATGTGTCCCCTCACCATCCACCTCACACACACCTAAAAGTTTTGTAAAAAGAAAATGAAATAGCTGTATATCTTAGTATCAGTTTTAACTCTTTGAAGATACTAGCCAGAATGCCAGGATTTGCATTTCAATTCATTCTTGCTAACTGTGTGACATTAGGCAAGTCAAATAACTAGTCTGTGCCTCATAATCATTATTTTCAAAAGGAAAGATAAGTTATAGTTATAACATTAAGTTATTGTGAGGACTTCCAGATTTAACTTGCATAGAGCTAGACCCTGAAATAAGATCTATTCCCATCCAAAGCATCATAATGGTATTTAATTTTATTTCATTATTAATATAAATTTGATTGCTATTGTTTCTCCCAACTTTTCAGTTCTGTATTGCATAGCTTAGAATACACTAAATATTTAATTGTGTGTTCTGATTTAATTCTAAAGTTTTCTCAAATAATTAAAATGGCTTTTCATTTATTGTAACTCATGACTTTTTGAAGGGCTATAATTTCATAATTGCTTTAAAATGTTCTTTCTGTAATATCTTTAGGGGTTGATTTTTTTCAAAACGAAATGATACTTTAATTATGTTTATTCAAAACATTCATATTTCAGAGTATTTCTTAAATGTAAATTCAAATAAATGGATTAGTATGCTAAAAGACATTATATTTTGAACATTTATCTAAAACGATGTAGAAAAAATGCATTTAATGAACATCTAGGTTGAACAGCATAATGGTGTGGTTCAAAATAACTTTCTGAAATAATGGCAATGTATTTCTATATTTAGCTCTCTCCAATGCAGGAACCACTAGCCATATCTATGATCGAACATTTACATGTGGCTAACATGACTGAAAAACTGAATTTAAGCAGCTAGATGTTGGTAGTGGATATGGGCTCACTGAATCCACATGTGTTAAAATTCTGTACAAATTGCTCATATTGTTGAAGAAAACTCCCTGCTCTTCCCTGATAATATTTCCCTATCACCTGAAAACATTGCCGCATTAGTTACCCTAATAATTATTATTCCCTTCTTTTAAAAATAGCTTACCACATGTTTTGAATGCTCAACAATATGGTGCTCAGTTTTACTTATTTTTGAACTTATATAAATGTTCATCTTTATACACATTTATTACTTATAAAGAATAATCATTTTTAGTTTCTACAACTTTATTTTTCTTCAATTTACACAATTTTTCTAAGATTTGTTCATTCTGCCTTAATTAGTAGTAGTTTATTCATTCTTGGGGCTTTTGCTATTTCATCTTGTGAGTTTACCATAATTTATTTCTCTGTTATACAGTTAAAGATCACTTACTCTGTTTAAATATTTGTTATTATGAATAACATTGCTATGAATTGTGTGTATTTCTCCCAATACAAATTTTCCAAGAGTTGTAGTAGGATATAAAATGAGTTGAGACTATTGGATCATAATATATTCATATGTTCCACTTTACTGTAGCATAGTAAGTTGCATTTAAAAAAAGGTTATGCGGATTGATACTTCCGTGGGAAAAGTATGCATAAACTTAAATAACAAAAGTCATAGAAAGCTAAAGATATTGAAGCTTTTCTTGATGCCTTGAAGGCAATTATTGTAGATAGAGAAATTGAAATGGGCAAGCCCTTGTGAGGAAAAAAGACACTCTGAAACTCAGATGTGTTGATTATATTTCCTTAGTCATATGGCTAGCAAGTGGGAGTACTTACATTCAACCACAAATCCATCTAAAAAAAGATCAAATTGTGATTACATGGACAGCTTTTTTAAATTAATTTTTTATTATACTTTAAGTTCTGGGGTACATGTGCAGAATGTGCAGGTTTGTTACTTGGGTATGCAAGTGACATGGTGGTTTGTTGCACCCATTAACCCATCATTTACATTAGCTATTTCTCCTAATGCTATTCCTCTCCTATCCCCCAACCCCCCAACAGGCCCCAGTGTGTGATATTCCTCTCCCTTTGTCCATGTGTTCTCATTGTTCAACTCCCACTTATGAATGAGAACATGCAGTGTTTCTATTTTGTGTCAGTTTGCTTAGAATGATGGTTTCCAGCTTCATCCATGTCTCTGCAAAAGACATGAACTCATCCTTTTTTATAGATGCATAGTATTCCATGTGTATATGTGCCACATTTTCTTTATCCATCTATCATTGATGGGCATTGCATTGGTTCCAAGTTTTTGTAAATTAGTTCAACCGTTGTGGAAGACAGCGTGGCAATTCCTCGAGGATCTAGAACTAGAATAACCATTTGACCCAGCAATCCCATTACTGAGTATTTGATTATAAATATTCACAATTTGTCCTTTACGATGGCTACTTTACCTGAAATAAACGAAAGTAACAATGTAAACATTTTTGTTTTAGCTTTATTTTTGTTTTGGCTTTTTAAAAAATGATTATAAATTATTATTTTTTGGAGGGGGGGATGCTGCTATCACATTTCAGCTTTGGTCAGTGTGGTGGGCTGGATAATAGCCCCTCAAAGATATCCATATCCTAATCCTAGCAATCTTTGATATAGTTGGATTAAAGATCCTGATAGAAGGAGATAGTTATTAACTGATGGGCTGAGTGTAGTCTAAAGGCCCTTATGTAAGAGAGATGAGATCAGAAGATAGCCGCAGATGTAGTGACTGAAGCAAGAGATTGAAATGAGAAAACAAGCCAAGGATGCAGGCAGCCTCTAGAAGCCAAAAAGGGCAAGGATGAAGACTCTCCCCTCAGGGCCTCTAAACAGAGTCAGCTATGCTGAACTTGATGTTAGTTCAATGGGACATAATTTGGACTTCAGATCTCCAGAAGAGTAAGATAACTTGTTAAGTTCATAAGTTTGTGATAATTTGTTACAGCAGCAATAGAAAATGAACACACTTTACTTTACTTAAATAAACACATCAAAAATATTGCCTCAGGGGTCACGTCAGATACACATTTTTGCGTCCTGAACTAACCTGTTAGAGAATTTACTCATGAACAGCTGTTAATGGAATGCTATAGGTTTGGGAAACTGATAGGTTGCTCTCAAACTATCAACAAGTCTACCACCACATGAAGTCTTTCTCATTGGTTGATTTCCATTTTAAAAGCATTGTTTTCCTTTCACAGCTCTCCAGTGTGTCATGCTGGAGACTTGCCTGTCACTACAGTTGAAGAACAGGAGTTTGAGGACCAGTGGGAGCCAAGGCTCTACAAAAAGTACTTAAACTATTACATGGAAAATAGCTGACACCTCACAGGTCTGCACACAAACTCAGCCTGTCGGCAGAGTCACTCTCAAGTGAGTAAGGTGAAGTCTTGGTTACATAATTTCAGTCATCAGACTATTTGCAACAAAAACAGCTCATCGGAATTCCTCGGGGGCTACATATTTTCTGGGTCTTTTCTGTTATTTTATAGAGTCAATTTCTAATTGAAAACTAAAATATGACAGATATGTCAGGTGAATTAGGAGAGACAAGATGTTGGAAGTTTTTATCAGCCAAATGTAGAAACACTGATCTTTTAGCATTGAATATATTGATTTAAACATTGAGCTTTCTGAAACCCATTGATTGCCAATGCTATCTGTATGTTCTAGCAGATTACTTAAATAAGTCATGTAATTATAACTAAAATAAATATTTATTAGAAAATATAAAATATGTATATCAGGGTTGATTCTAATATAGAATTCATATACATATGAATTATATAAATTTGTATATTCATACATATAATTATATGTAATTTTTATATGTACACACATAGCTTGTTTTTTTAAGCTCATGGCATGCATTTTGCCTTGAAACTGAGTTATGATGTGTGTTTATTTGTTTGTTAATTAATTTGTTTATGTATTAGAGATAGGATTTTGCTCTGTCACCCAGGCTGGAGTGCAGTGGCATGATCACGGTTCACTGCAGTCTCCAACTCCTAGGCTCAAGCGATTCTCTTGCCTCTGCATTCCAAGTAATTGGGACTAAAGGCACATGCCACCCTGCTCGGCTATTTATTTATTTATTTATTGGTAGAGATGAGGTCTTGCTATGTTGCCCAGGCTGGTCTCAGACTCCTGGGATCAAGCGATCCTCCTGCCTTGATCTCCCAAAGTACTGGGATCACAGGTGTGAGCTACCACGCTCAGATTCTCTTGCAGGTTTTAAAGTCATAACTTATAGTACAGAGTTGAAAAATGATCATCTCTTTCATGGTGCAAAAGAAAAAAAGCTAAAACAGAAATGTTTACATTTGTTACTTTCATTTATTTCAGGTAAAGTAGCCATCGTAAAGGACAAACTGTGAATATGTGTCATGTCCCCATCCAAGAGCCTGCCCTTCCCAAATCCCCTTTCCAAATTACCATCTAGGTATCAGAAAAACATCATAGTCTTATTTACTTTTATAATATTCACCAGGGAGACAGAGTACTCTCTGCTCATTAGGTTGTATCTTGGGCCTACTGTTGACTTTTACAAATATATCCCTCATCAATAATCCGCTCAGTATCTCCCTGCCATCAGAAAACATTCCAGGCTGAATCTATTCCATGCTATCAACTTCAGGAAGAGACAAAGTTGCTTTCAAGCACCAGATATTTGTTATAATCCTGTACCATGACAATTGTGCAGCTTCAGTTATAGACACTATTCTTGACTTTAAACCATAAGAAAAAGGCATCAGTTACCATGTTCTCATATTACCCTTCCAGCACCACCCTAAACTTGATTTTGACCCAGGATAGCAGAGGTTCACTCTACCTTATCCAAAACTTTTGAAGGAAAACTATGTTTTGGAATTCAGAATTTGAGTTGTATTAAGAAGTACTCTTTAATCAAGCACATTAGTATTTCTGCAAGGAAATGTATGAATGTTCATGCCAAGGGATTGTCGGAGCCCTTTGTGTTCCAGAAGTGTGAATAAGAGACTGTATACTTGTAGTTTCTGAGCCTTTGCCATTTATCTGATCTTCATATAAACTTCTCTTAGCACCTACAAGGGTTTACTCATTTTATATACTATTTCTGTGTAATTAGACCTGTTTCAGTTGTATAAACTCTGGTTGATTTTTGTTTAAAGAAATCTGGGGCCGGGCTGATGGCTAACGCCTGTAATCCAGCACTTAAGGAAGCCGAGGCGGGCTGATCATGAAGTCAAGAATTCAAGACCAGTCTGGCCAACATGGTGAAACCTCATCTGTACTAAAAATACAAAAGTTAGCTGGGCATGGTGGTGGGCATCTGTAATCCCAGCTACTTGGGAGGCTAAGGCGGGAGAATCACTTGAACCTAGAAAGCGGAGGTTGCAGTGAGCAGAGATCATGTCACTGCACTCCAGCCTGAGGGACAGAGCAAGATTCCATGTCAAAAAAATAAATAAAATGTGATATTTGCAGACCAAAAAGGCTTTTATTAAGGATGTGTGTGTGTATGTGTGTGTGTGTGTGTGTGTGTGTGTGTGTGTGTGTGTGTGTGTGCATGTGCATTTATTTTGATCTTAACCCTTTTGAAAATAAAACTAACAGATTACATGATTATATACAATGTCATTTTGGTAGTCATCTTTTCTTTTGGTGACAAAGATTATACATTTGCACTATGTTGGCCTCAAGCACAGTCATGTGACATGCTTTGGCCAATAAAATGTGAGATGTTTCAAGGAAAACTTTTGGGTGGAAATTTATAAAGCTGGCTGTCACTGTGCCCTTTTTCTGCTTCCCTGATCATGGAAGAATGTGTCAAAATAAAGTCTTACTTATCCTATGTACCTACTTGAGCACAACCCCTTTCTTAGCTAAAATGAGTCCCTAAGTTATTTAGGTTATTTATTTTTACTGTACAAGATCCTAATCTTGACAAAGTCACACAATTTAACAATGAGATTTTAAACACGTAAAATAAATTCCATAGCTAAAATCTGTGCATCTACCATTGAGATTAAATGCATAAAACTAATTCAAAATTCTTGTATCAGATATTTCTGAAATACAAGTAACATGTATATATTTAGAGTAATAATATTTTACAGAGCCAACTACTCCATATTATTTTCATTTCATAGCAGTAGCTGCTACTTATAAATGGGGTATCCATTTCTTGTTCATTCCTGTATATTTATGACGTAGGACCTTTACGAGAACTATATCTGTATCACCTCTGATATTTAACAGTCATCACAAAGTCTTGCCTATTCTAAAACCTTATCATCCTTATTGAAGATATTGATCCTAGTTAATAGTGCCTTTCCTACACTTGATCCCATCTACACAACAGTGGATAATCACAAAAAAGTTTACCCACAATGACAGTGGAAGCAGTTCCTGCCCCATTGCCTTTGTGATCTCCCTGGGGGATCTCTCAGGGTTCCTATTCAGGTGGAAATGCATCTAATACACATACTGAATTAATAAAATACTTCTACAGTACACCTCCAAGACAATTATATCATTCTTACCTCATTAACTCTAAGCAATTTTGCACCCTAGTATTAATAATCCATTCCAGTAGTGTATCAGAAGTTTCAGTTATGCTTGCCAGAAGTTAATCTTTGAAACATGAGAAATTGCTTCATATTAATAAATTCTTTATCCAGTTTTATGTTCTATACCCCTTCCTTGGTTCAAAAACCTCAAGATTCAAACCATGTCTTACTTTAGTCTTTATATATGTATAAAGTATAATTTATAAAATTTATAGTTTTGTTATTTTGTATAATAATAATGAAGCCTTGTAACGATTTTGGAGTAATTACTGTTTTCCTCTGAAACACAGTCGAAATTGTCCCTCTCTTGTTAAAGGTCTAAAAGCAATGAGGAGATGAAGCAGAAGATTCAGAGGAGAACAGCAGCATGTTGGAAAGCATCTGCCTCAAATGTCATTTTCCCAGATCTCTGCATGAGTGAGGTTGTAATCATCTGATAAGTGTAAGAGGTCTTCTCTGTGTCAAAAGTGCTCAAAGGAAATTGCGATTTCAAGATTTTTAAGATCATCTAGACTACCTTCCTCATTCCAGAACATAAGTTTCCACTCCATTCTCATTACGATTTGGACTTTTGCATAGGAAATCTATTGATGCTGCACAATAAGTCTTCTTTGCCACTCTGCCTCATGTGTATTTAAATTCTGGTACTAATTTGCAGCACAAATTGCACAATAGCTGCAAGAGATTAGGGTAGCTTCTCAAAGTTACCCTAGAAGACTTCTGAATACTTTGAATTAATTAACTGACCTGAGCCTGCCATTTTATTTTTCCAAGACTTCGAAAGTAGTTAACAAAAATGAGCTAATTTTCCATGTTTAAATAACATATCACTACCTTAGTTATCTCATAGCCCAAAACTTTATCAGCTCTATCTTTCACCTAAAATTCATTCCATATTCTCAACTGTGTGAGTTTTAGTAATTGTGACACTACCGTATGCCAGATGTTATCACCACTTCATGTACCACCAGAAATGGGGTTAGGTTCTTGTTTTTGTCTGCTCAGTGTGTGTTTTATTTCCAGAGGTCCATCCTGAAGATCTATTTCTAGGAATGGTAACAGTGCCAAGAGTCTTAACTTGAGTTTTTAGTACTACCTACCCCTGCCTTTGCAAATGCAACTGAGGAAGGGAAAACTACTATAAGGGTACAATATTGAGGTCATAACTGCTGGCAGCTGGCATTGAGTTCCTCCCTATGCCTGTCAAGGAGCCTAGAGAATGACTCTCAGGATTGCTCAGCAATATATTGACTGGGGAGGGCATTTATTCCTTAGCCCTTGCCCTTATCCCACATTAGTTGAGCACTGGCAATTGGGGCATTATTACTATGCATCCTGGGCTATTGAAGTTCAAGCTGGCATGTCTATAGTGAAAGATACCTAGTGTTAGCTTAAGGCTAGACACTCGTAACATAAGCTATGTTGAATCCTGAGCAGAGCTGTCAGCCACTTTTCAATTAAGTGTCTGAGGCCAAGCAAAGAAGAGGTAGAATACAAAATGTGTCAGATACAGAAACTTGCTTTGCTATCTTGCATAGTTTTTATAAAGCTTGTATTTGAATTTGAAGTTATTTAAATACATACGCAAGTAATTAGGCTGCTAGATAAACAACTAAATAAGTGTAATTTTTGAAAATCAACACAATAGAGATTTCTTACTGAATAGAATTAGGAATATAAATGTAACTTTCCTGATTAATTTCTCGGAATTTTTCACCTAGGTTGCATATTGTCTATAGATACAGATCACTCTATATCTTAGTAAGGGAGTGTATTTTTGACAGCACTAAAAGAATAATACTTAAGACTCTTTCTCTCTCTGTCTCTAATCTTGGTTAGACAGCTTGGTTAATTCCCTAGCACACTGTTGCTTTAATTAGTTGCTAGGTGCTGGATATCATTCTAGAGTATCTGGCTGCCTTTTCTATTGCAAGCAGCAGGATTCCTGGGACCAGGGCCAAACTGAGCTCTGGAATGTTTGATAATATGCCAATATCTAAACAATCGTCTGGCCAGATGTATTACCTTGAACATGCTATTTATTTTTACTTAACCCAAAGAAAGTTCAGAGGCCTGATTAATTTTAATTGCAGGAAAAACAAATGAGGTTTGAAAAAGCCGTACCTGAATAAAACTATATTAAATATACAACATTTATAATGACAATTTATTTTCCATTCTTAATTTCCACTAGAATACATGCCGAAGGACTGTTAAACAGAATTTTGGTTTGCTACTCTCTCTTTCTGATTATACTCCTACCCCATTCTAGTAAGCTTTCTCTCATTAGCTTCACATTTATATCACTTGTAATAGCAATAGCTGCAATTTCTATGGCACCTATCATGAGTTATGCACTGTGATTTATAAGAATAATTTTAAAATCAGAGTGTGCTAACACTCAGCATTAGAACAAATCTTGGGTATAGTCCCAGGCATACAATCCAATGAAAAAAATTGTTCATGTTATAAATCTATGTTTTTTATATGTCCCATATATTTTATAAAACAATTACAATAATTTTGATATATATCAAGTTTAAAATAAGATTGAATGCTTTATGTTCAGTCATTAGAATAATAATATAAATTAAAGATTTGTATGTTTTAAATTTTTTTTCTGAAAAAAACTGAGACAAATATTGAGGCTAATTAAGTTTTCTAACACCACCTTGCTAAAATGCCATCCTCTTAACCCAAACCCACATAACAGCTAGCTTGTGTAATATCTCGATGGCATAAAGTCCTCAAAACATTAATATTTATTACAGGAACCTCAATGTTTATTACAGGCATGTATCTCTCTCTCTCTCTACACACACACACACACACACACACACACACACACACACACACACCCCTTGAGTCAGGTATTTAAAATATAAAACTTTTTTTAACAAAGGAAACAATTAAATAGAATACATTATAGCATTGTGTCATATTGGGTAATTTCAAAGACGAGGGAAAATAAAAGAAAATTTGAGAGAGCTTGCTTGACATGTTTGGCATTTAAAAAGCAGCTGGTTCAATAGATGAATGAATGGAAACGTGAATTATAGACAGCTATATGTAGATGTTTCTGAAATGAGGTTGTAGGCAGAAACTGACATTGATTGGACAGGTTAATACAACTGAGTGTACTTACATTTCTGCTTTTAAATAGGAATTCATGGTAGTGATATGCACAGGATGAAGGAATTATCTCATTGTAATGAGCACAAACAATCATTTTCTGATTATATAATAATCAAGGGCATTTTGGAGGGACCATGCACAAGAAGCACAGAAATAAGTAGGCTTTTCTGAAGGACATAACTGACTGGGTCAAGAAAAAAACCATTGTCAACCTGTAGGATTATGAGATTTAAAATATATGATGAGACATCTGTAAATTATTGTCTTATAAAATATTTATTTGTGTTTTTGAGGATGTTGAAGTATACTTACGAGGGCAGAAATAAAGAAGGGGATGCATAAGATTGATGAAGTCTTGGTAAACGAGTATGAGACAAATGTGAGCATAATGAATAAGACAGCACTCTAACAATTAAGATAGAATATATTCAGAAGCCGATTTAATAATAATAAATATTTTGTGCATAGGTTCAACAGAGTGAAATAAAAATATATGGGTTAAAACCTAATACCTGGTCATATTAATAACCTGGACCCAAGGATATATAATGTAGAGATAAAGCCCTGAGAACCAAATGTTTATTTGGTTAAAGTACTCATATAATTAAAGTTTTTATTGAAAATATTGCTCACTTTTCTAATTTCCAAAGCGGTACAAATGCATGGCCGAAATAATGATTGTGTAAATGTAAAGCATATGAAGTTTTTTTTTTTTTTTTTTTGAGATAGAGTCTTGCTCTGTCACCCAGGCTGGAGCGCAGTGGCATGCACACAGCTCACTGCAACCTCCACCTCCTGGTTCATGCAATTCTCTTGCCTCAGCCTCCTGAGTAGCTGGGATTACAGGTGCGAGCCATCATAACCAACTAATTTTTGCATTTATAGTAGAGAAAAGGTTTCACGATGTTGGCCAGGCTAGAAAAAAATTTTCATTTAAAATAAAAGTGCCTGAAACTTACCCAGAAATAGTCATTATTAACACAAAATAACACAATTTAATTTTATGTTAATTTTACTTGGAAAGGGCTGAATTAAAAACTGGAAAAAATTGAACACTTTAGAAAAAAATATAATTACTTAATAAAGATAAATTGTTTATAAAATGTCTCAGAAGTTTATATTATGTATTTAGAAATGAATATCATTATCTGTGTTTATTTTTAACCTATTTCTATAGAGGCTTAAGTATACTTTGCTACATAAGGAAATTTAATTAGTGAGTTCATAAAAATAAGCCCCATTGGTCACTGCCAATACGGACTGAACCAAGTATGTGGTTCTCAGGACTTTATCTAGAAATTACGTATCCTTGGGTTTAGGATATATACCTGTACATAAAATATTTAATATTATTAAATATTTTAAATATATTATTTAACTGTCCATGTCATAGTCATGAAACCCACATACAATAGCAAAAAAACTATTAATTAATGTGGTTTAAATACAGAGAAAATGAATACAGCAAAATGAACACTATAGACTAAAATGAAACAATAAAGTATGGCTTCTATTTTTTTTCTTAACTTTATATTGTAAAACCTTAGTTGAATTTTATTATGATGTCCTAAGAGATATGAGTAGGAAAAAATTGACCTGTAAACTTAATATGTTGTAGAAATCATAAGAAAACAAATCCAGGTCATAGTAAAATTATGATCACAAGTTATTATTATAAATTTAAAAGCATTAAACATAAAAAATTATTCATGAAATTATATAATCTTTGCTAAATTACTGAATCAATGAAGATCTGACCTTCTTGTTTTAGAAATCATGATTTGTTTTTTTTTTTTTTTACAATTGATCAATTTTAAATCATGCCACATTTTAGATTGTTTTGTGCTGGAAACATTATTTTCTTGCATAACACTTTTTAATTGTCTCAGAGCATCTATTTCACTTTCCTTGTTCCAGTTGAAGAAATACTTATTTACTTTTATTTCCTATTAAGCTCTTGCATATAATCACACATGTATTTAATATACTGTCTTTATCTTCCTGAAGATATCTCACTCTCTCTGTTCTCAGTTATACTAAGTACCTTATGGGCTTGCTGTTCAGCTATCATATTGGAATGCAGTTCACCTACTTCTGGTTTTATATGTTGTTTTAACCCATGATTTCTATTTTCTTGGAAAAACTATGGTAAGTATAATTTTCAAGTTCTAGAAATTTGCAATTTTTAAAAAATGTCCTTACAGCTTATTAGAAATAATAAAAACACACCTTTATATCGGTTATCAAAAATCTTCAGCATCTGAATTAGTGTGTGTCTTTTTCCTTCTTTCTTGACATTCTGTGAGCCTTGTCAATCTAAAGATTCATGTCTCTTCTTCCAAAGAAAATTTATTTCTCTGATTTTCTCTGTTTCTACATAAGGACTTTATGTAAGCATTTTATCTTTTTCATCTGTATGAATTATCTCTCATATGTAACAAATTATGTCAAAACTTATTTTAAAACAACATTATTATCTCACATCTTCTCTGGGTCAGGAATCTGGGCTTAATTTAGCTTAGTGCCTCCAAAAGGGACATCTAAAGCTTTACGACACTCTACTATTTAGAAGTGAGTCATTAGGTCCAACTCTCATTCCTAGAAAGGAAAATGGGAACTTCTATTCATATGCAAAGGCATGAATAGCAGCAGGTAGTGATCACTGGGAGTCATTTTAGAGACTACTACAGTGTTTCCTCTGGTCTCCAACACCCTTACCATATGTACAGTATTCTCACTCATTCTCAAGGTCCCGGAAAGGCTTATCCCATTTAAGCTTTCACTAAAAGTCGAGAATCTCATTTCCAAAATCAGGTCTAGTGTGGATGTAGCTCCTTGAGTGTAGTTCATTACATAGAACTCCTGTGTATAGTTTCTGTAGAATTAAGTAGACAGATATTGTTCTCACATATCTAACATACAGTGATGGGACAAACATAAATAATGACGAGAGATGCTACTATTTAAAAAAAATGGGAGGAAATGAGAGACAAAAATCAATCCAGAGTAATTTTGGTATCCAGCTAGCAAAAGGGCAATATTTTCTTACGAACAATGCTCCACAATTCTTGACTCTATGCTAAGTTGTCCTGAGATCTTTAATTCCATCCTCTGACTCATTTTTTTTTAAGGGAAGTTGGTACAAATAAGTAGATTTCACCTGCTTCTTGTCAGCAGAATTTTGGAGATTGAATGCCTTTTTAAAAATTTTTGCACTGTCTCTGATTCTTTGGGTCCACGAAAAAAAGGCATCTCCAAATACAATTCTCTCAAAATCTCCCTGGACTTTCTGTGAATCTCATTGGGTTTTACTTTTTAAACAAAAGACACACCCACCAATCTCTTTGAAATAAGCTCTTAAACATTTTCAAGTCTTATTGTTTGATTGAAAGGATCTGTAAGCCAATCTTTTAATCTCTTTAAAGTTATTTTTGTGTGACTGAAAAGTACCCCGAGAAATCTCTTTTATCTCTGAGTTCTTAACAAAAATTTCACAGCCACACCCTCAGCTTCTTCTCTGACCACATTTTACTTGCAGTTTCCTAAATTAAATATTTTCTTGGATGCTATTTCTTAATTTTAGCATGATTTGCAATCTGGAAAGGCTTAGAATTTTTAAAACCATTGAGTACTGTCTCCTTTTGTTTAAGAGTATTTTCTGCAATTATTTCAATCCTTTCACATTTTACTATAAGCAGCAAGATATAACCAGATGGAAGTTTTAACACTCTGAAAATTTACTTAGCTAACTCAATAAGTTTACGATGCCCATTTTCTACTTTCCACGTCTTCAGGTATACAATTTCTTTTACTATAGATAAAGGGTCCCCCTTCCTCCGAAGTTCCAATACATTCCTTATTTCCTTTGGAGCATTCACCAGCAGCATCCTCAAATTTCAGATTTCTATTAATGGTCTATTCAAGGCAATTTTTTCTTTCTATACACAAAAAAACTCACACAAATTTCTGACCCACAGAAACTGAGAAAAAAATGTTAGTGCCATAAGCTGCTAAGTTTTGGGGAATTTTGTCACACACTATAGATAATGATGTAGATTTTGGTCCCAGAAGCAGGGTACTTGCTTAACAAATACATAGAAATGTAAAGTTGTCTTTAGAACTGGGCAATGAGTAGACACCAGAAGGATTTTTGAAGAATCTGTTATAGAAAGGAAATGGGAATGTCTTAAAATAAAAGACAAATTCAAGAAATATCCACATACTTGTTAAACAATTTTTTTTTAATGTTAACACTTTTTCATACTTATTTCTTCAGACATTTATATATATTTATCCTATTCATAAAACTGATAAATAAAAATTAACACATAATATTTATGCAAGTCTAAAGCTCAATCTTGTAATAAACATATGTCATCATCATCAAATAAAAGGACTGGAACCCTGCCATCAGCTCATGTCCACTTAGGTATGCGTCTTTACCATCTACCTCTTGCCTTTCAGTGGAGGTCATGGTTGGCTTCAGTGCTATCATATATTTTTATATACATCTATTCCTAAGCAAAATGTTGTTGATATATGTTTATATTCAAGATTTATAGAAATGACATCACACTAATAAAGTCTTATGAGCCTATCTTTATTTCTCATCATCATTATAGTATCTATGTTGCTTTGTGTGGTTGTAGTTTATTCACTTTGCTGCTGTATAAATTCCATTGAAATGATATACTTAGTGTACTTGGGCTACCATAACAAAATACCAAAAACTGTCTGGTTACAAACAATAGAAATTAATTTCTCATGGTTCTGGAGGCCAGAAGTCCAAGATCAGAATGTCAGCATAATTGGGTTCTGCTGAGGGATTCCTTCGAGGTTGCAAACTGCCAACTTCTCATTGTCGACTCCCATGATGTAAGGGGAGAGGAAGCTGTGATCTTCATTTCTAAGGCCATTAGTTCAATTCATGTGGGCTC